>CM051256.1:75921786-76151786 GCA_027921565.1 Artemia sinica
CTCTTGGATTTTCTTTTGCAATGATGTTCTCTTCGTCTGTTGGTAAGTTCGGCATAGAGCATGAATCTATACTGAAAAAATATATATAAAAAATTTATTTCATGGTCTGTATGGTGGTGAACGTCAAGTAAAGAATTATTTTTGTCCAAGGTAACAGAATATCTACAAAACATCAGTGTGTAAAAAATACATAAGTTAAAAGGTTGTGTTTATTCAAAGCATTAAGCCTCACATATTTTTTTTCTATTTCAGTAATATTTATAGCATTACGAAATTTGGATGGTTTTCCTGGAATATTTTTTTTTTTAGTTGAGGTGTTCAAGTATAAACTTCCATACTTCTAAAAAATAGACATATTTAAGCAGGCTAAACTGTTGAACTTAATATTATCTATTGTTTTCACCAAAGTAAAAAAAAAACACTTATGCGTGAATTGTCAGAATTGACTCCTTTATTCATAGTAGTAGTAGTAAGTAGTGTAGGCTTTTAAGGTCCCATGACAGCCCTCCAAAGCAACCAGTTTCAGATCCCTAGCAACCAGCAAGTATTATAGATTATTGATCTATTGCGCACATATTGTTGTTACGAACTAGGAGATTGTTTACCTATGCAAATTTATTGAGGAGGCGTAATCTCGCCGGACTCGTTTCGATAAAGCTTATGGGCCGCAAGTCAAGCTGAGAACCCCCAGATGAAACTGAAAATTACGTATTGCACACTTAGGTGTTACATAAACTTTAGAAGGTGTTAATTATTATTTTTTTTAGTTTTTTCTTCAAGACATCTTCTTCGAGATGTTTTTTTCAAGATATTTTTTATGTTCAATACATTTTTTCTTCAAGAAATTTTCTTTTTTTTCTTTCTTCAAGATATTTTTCAAGGTTTTTTTCTTCAAGGCGTTTTTTTCCTCAAGATGTTTCATCAAGGAATTTCCTAATCCGCTTATGCCAGACGTGTTTTGATTCAGAGAACCTTTATAATTTGTCATCAAAGATTTTGTTTGGTTTGAGGAATCTAGCATAAGACCATGTATTTCCCAATGGAGTGACGCCTTAGTCAGCTGAACCAACAAGCAATTCCTGTTATTAAGTTCTTGGAAATATGTTCCATGCAATAGGCTTCTTGATCTTAATGACAAATCCCCTCTTTCTTCGTAAGCTATGGATCGTGTGTTTCTATCTCCGGCAAATAGTTCCTACTGGAGGGAGAAAACAATTACTAGAAATAGGTTTAGGGGATATTATTGTCTTACATTTAACCAACACGTTGGTGTTGTATCATAGTTAATTTTTGATCTAAGCCATGCCCTAGTAACCAATTCCAACGGAGACCTAGCAACCAACAAGTATTATTGATTATTGAACTAGTGCGCACACGTGATGGTTACATAATAGTTAAGTGTTTACCTATGCCAAGCTATAGCAACCAGTTCCATGCTATTGTTTATTTGGTCTAGTGCCCACACGTTCTTTTAAAATTCAAGGGAACCATGGGAACGTACTATGATTATTCGCAAAAACCTGTCAACGATTATTTTTAAAGCGATAGCGTAAGATGAGTTTTTGATTCGTAATTATATTTTATTACGAACGTAAGACCTAATTGGAATTTCTTATGGGAATAACTCATCGAAGCAAATGATGAAACCATTTGATGGAATAACAAGAAATGAATTATCATTCATGGGCCATGACTGCTCTTGGCACGTGACATTCTTTGCTTCTTGCATAATTCAAGCAAGAATCGATTTTTTGTCACACACACATCAATTTTTTTTAGCAAACACAACTCATTTTGTAGCATGCATTTCATTATTTTCGTTTCGTTTTCAGCAAAACCACAGTTTGAAGTATTGATTTGCGTATTATTTTCTATGTAAAAATATCAACACACTTCACGTCTCCGTACTCCGTCTCCGTACTTGACGTCTTCACGTCTCACTTCACGTCGCCAATGAACTGGATGAAGGTTTTAGAAGTCATTCCTGAAAATTCTGTACCATGAGCTACTGGGGCAGAACCCTCGAATCGAAGCACTACAAAGTAAGAACTAGAAAAACACAGCCTATTCATCTGGTAGATGAGAAAAGGTGAACCAGATTGCTGGTATAGCTGGACTCCAAGGTATACTTGTAAAGGAGCGAGCAAAGATCGGGGACGGCAAGCCTGCATTATTGCTTGACCGATTAAACCTACCAGTAGGTAGTGAATCTTCAGCAAACAGCAAAAGAGACGCACCACGGAATAGGATATTAAACTCACGTCAAAACGGTGTCAGAGGGTTTTTAAAACAGAGTTGATAGACCTTTCCTCTCCAAATTCTGTAGAGCCGTCTGACTATCGTTTCCTTTTAAAGGATATCTTGATTTCACCCTCTTTTTCCCTTGTAACTGGAAAACGGGGGAAAGGCGAATGACAGAGCAATCAAAGTAACATATTCATTCTTCTCGCACTGGGAAACCCCAGAAAACAAGTCTTGTAGACTGCTGTACAGGATCTTTATTTACCCCATCTTTTCCCCCTGTAAGTGGGGAAACGGATATAAACACTAATTCTGAAATTAATTTTCTTTGACGCCATGCATACAGATTTATTTATCCGTTGACTTGTTTAGAAATGGATCGCGGATTGCCATTTTATGTGACACTCTTCTGTCCAAAATTTCATGTAATAGCCCTTTCAAAAAAACTTTAAAAATTTCGTTGAAAATCAAATTGGAACTTTAACTCAAAATATTTTATTATCAAACGCTCGGCTACTTGAAAAGAGCATTATAAATTTTGATTTCTAATCAAAAATGCCCTTTCTCGACCTTCCAGGATCACTGATTCAAAATGACAATTCCTGAAAAAAAACATTACACATTTTTTTATATAAGAAACCTCTTGAAACCTCTATAATATGGTTCCAGATATGCTTTATCTGATGGGTTTGACGTTTTGGGGGTGTTTTTCCCCCTTTTCCGAAAATAGAATAAATTTTCTCAGGCCAATAACTTTTGACAGGTAGCATCAAACTTATTGAACTTTATATATTTTGGATCACCATAAAATCTGATTATTTTGATTTATCTCTTGTTGTTAGAACTCTGTTTTACTCCTATTGAGCCGTGTTGCTCCTTACTTACAGTTCGTTACCATGAACTGTTTCATTACGTTTGAAAAATTTGTTTGGTGAGTGGATCAGTTGGACACTATAATTACGCTAACAAATAAAATAAAAAGAAATTTTTGGGGATTTGAAGAAAATCCCAGCAGAGTGTTAGCCTAACTTAAGTAGGGAAATCTCTATGACAAGGACAGCTAAGAAACAATAATTAAGACGTAATGCATAGTAATAACACACACATGTACAAATTCATTTGTTTTCAGCATTTCATAATGTTTTTTAGTGCGAATCAGACAGTTGATTTTTTAAAATTTGATTTTTTGTAGCGAACCATAAATGGGAAAGGGATTCCCTGGTATAATTTGAAAAACAGTCAAAAACTACATAAAAACGAGTTTTTTCAGTTGAAAGTAAGTAGCGACATTAAAACTTTAAACTAACATAAATTATTACGTGTACGATGGCATGCTACTCCTTCCTCAACCCTCATTCTTTAAGCTAAAATTTGATTTTTTTTTTTTTTGTTTCTCGATTCCTTATGAAAGAGTACAAAAACACAAGGGCCGCTGATTTTGAGTGGAAAGTATTTTTGAAGAGTCTCAACATTTTATTGTAAAGACCAGTTGAGGAAGGGGAATCCCCTCATATGCATAATAAATAATGTTTTTTGAGTTTTAATATTGCTCCTTGCTTTCAGTTGAAAAACCTGTCTTTTTTATTTAATCATAGGCAACGCTTTAGAGTGGCCTATAGTAAAGAACCATAAGGCTTTAATGTTTTACTATTATTGTTTTCCCAAGAGGCACTTCATATGGAAGGGATGGTCATATAAACTTCACAGAGGGTTAATTTGATTGGAAATCAGAAGTTCTAGTGCTACTTCTTAAGTGGCACAAGTGATCGGAGGACAAACCCCCTCCCTCACCCTTCGCCCTATTTTCCCCAATTACATAGAACTAAATTTTGAGATGGCAATTTTGTTGAAAACATTCCAGAGGTCAAATAACTATGCCTCCGGGGTTGAAAAAACCATCCATAGTCTCTGGGGCTAGGGTTATAAATTATGCAAGTTTCCCATATAAGGTTTTCATGGACCTTTCAACGTTACCACTCCGTATTTCTAGGAGACTTCAATTTAATACCTTAGCTGTTTCTGAGATGTTACACATATAGCATTTTAACAACCGTGAGGCACATAGTTTCTTTGTATTTATTTCAAAATTCCACAAATCATTTTATGACGTTTTAACTTAATACACTTAATCGTTCCTGAGATACTGTACATATTGTCTTTTGATACTTCGGACGCACAGAGTGTTTTTTGATTTAGTTCAATATCCCCCTTGAATTTCCATGAAAGTTTCATTTTAATACCAATAGTTTTTACTTATCAGAATGCCAATTAATACCAATTTAATACCAATAGTATTTCAATATCCCCCTTGAAATCCCCTAAAATTTTTGACTTATTGCTCCTAGCTGTTCCTGAGATATTACAAATATATTTTTTGACAACATTGATGCACCTTGCGACCTTGGTTCTGTTCAGCATCCTCCTGACTATTTCCTAACAGTTCAGATTGATACCCATAAATGTTCCTGAGAAATTGCACATATACCCTTTTGACAAACTGGATGCGAAAAGTGGCTTATGCTTAGCTGAATATCTCTCCAACTTTTGCAGAAAGGTTCAAATTTTTACCTTTAGCTGCTCCTGAGTTATTGGATATAAATTATTTTGACAAAAACGATGTACTTAGCGTCTTTTGATTTAGTTCAACATTGCCCTTGAAATTTCCTGAAAATGTCAACTTAGTACACTTGGTCATTCTATGGACATTACAAATGCGGCTTTTTTATATCTTCAATGCGTATAGCGTCACGATTTTGCTCACCAAGTTTCAGCTTAATATTCTTAGAAGTTCTTAAGATATTCCAGATACCCTTTTTAACATCTTTGACGTACATAGTGCTTTACTTGTTTGTTCAGTAAATTTCAACTCAATATCCTTAGAAGTTTCTGTGATATTGCAGATATGTCTTTTTGATATCCTAGTTACGCAAGTGTCTTTTGATCAGAGATGATTTAGATCCCATTCAGTAATTCCATGAACTCGAAGATATGAAAAAATAATTCAACATCGAAACATATCCTTAAAGAAGCTTCTAGATGTGTTAGAAATAATTGTAAAATATAGAAATGAAGAAACTTAAGGGTTGTCTATCAAATATTATTAGCGACTGCAGTGTCAATACCCAGTAATGAGCGGTCGTTTACCTTAGATGTTAGATCCTCCAGAGCCAGGAATTGTACATCGGGTGTCTTCAAAGCCTCGCCAGACATCACAGAATAGAACTGCAGCCATGACGTCCTCCCATTGTGGTTGAAGAGACATCTTCCTCTACTCAGATCTTGTTCATACTACCATCACAAGGTGTGTCTTGGTCTTTCTCTTTTGTGCCTCCCTTCAGAGCATCACTAATGAAATCTACATGGGAATCGATAATCCTGCCTACGAAGAATATGACCAACCTCCTACGTTTTTAGAAGGTCAGTAACTAATAGTTGACTTGTTCGCTGACAACTTTCAATGTTCGTGACCTTTACCTGCCACGATATGTTCAGTATTCTTCTAAGGCAAATGTTTTTATAGGCTAGGACGCATTTCTCCAGTTGGACATTTAGCTTCAACATTCACTTGGATAGAGCAGAATGGACACTTCATTTCTATTCTTGAGGTGGAGCTTCAAACGCAAAGAGTATTTCCTACTGCGCCAGATTGGTTACAACCTATTAAAAGCCAATGTAGCTTGTCCAATACTCCTCTTGATTTTGATGGCTATTTCATCATTATAATCAATCCAACTCCGAGGTACTTAAGATGTAGCCATGATCTTTATCCTACTGACATTCACTGTAAACCCCACTTTTTTGGTCTTTCATCTATGGTCTCGAGTAGCAGCTGCAATCTCTGTTTCGGATCTTCAAGAAGAACAACGTTGTTAGCAAATTTCAGGTCCAAAAGATTGGACCTGTCGGCCCAAACAATAACAAACCTGATAAGGTATTAAGGTATTATACCTATTAAGGTATAAGGATAGAGCAGAATGGACACTTCATTGCTATTCTTGAGGTGGAGCTTCAAACGCAAAGAGTATTTCCTACTGCGCCAGATTCGTTACAACCTATTAAAAGCCAATGTAGCTTGTCCAATACTCCTCTTGATTTTGATGGCTATTTCATCATTATAATCAATCCAACTCCGAGGTACTTAAGATGTAGCCATGATCTTTATCCTACTGACATTCACTGTAAACCCCACTTTTTTGGTCTTTCATCTATGGTCTCGAGTAGCAGCTGCAATCTCTGTTTCGGATGTTCAAGAAGAACAACGTTGTTAGCAAATTCCAGGTCCAAAAGATTGGACCTGTCGGCCAAAACAATAACAAACAGGAATGGGGATGGAACACATCCCTGTTTGACACCATACATTATTTCTAAGAGAAGAAGTAAGTAATTCGTAGTATCCCAATATTCTCTGCGCACACAACATTCACTATCTTCATAGAGTGCGATTATCATCTTGAATACCTTATCAGGTACTCCGTAGTAATTCAAAATCTTCCCTAATGGATTCTTTTGATCGATGGAATTGAATGCCTTTTCAAAAACAATGAAGAGTATGTATATTTTGTTTTTCCCTTTTCCTTGAATGTCAAACCATTATTTTAAGCATGAAAATACGATCAGAGTAATACTTTACAAGTCGACAGCCGTTTTGCTCTTCCCTGAAGTTAGTCTAAGACTGTTCCTAAGTGTTGTAATATGACTGTGGCTAGTATTTTACAAGGGATAGACGTTAAGTTGATGCCACTCCAGTTGTCACAGATTAGCTCAACGCCCTTCTTGAACAGTTTTACCAGTATACCCCTGGTCCAATCTTTTGGGAATTTTTGTTATTCCGGATGACCAGAAAGAGAGCTATGCTGGCTCAAAGGCGTGTCTTCATCATCTCTGCAATGGTCCCATCGATTCCAGATACATGTTCTTTTTTCAACTTTTTCACATATGTTGTTACTTTTTTGGTGCTTGGAAATCAGTACTTCCGTCACTTAGTAAGAAGCGTCAGATCTACTATGGGCAAGAAGCAACTAAACGATTTATCGTTCATGAGCATAGAAAAAAAAATTAGAAGCAATCTATTGGGATGAGATATTGATAATTTGGCAGAGGCTAAAGCAAGAAAAGTCAGATTTGAATAAATGGAACTAAGAGTGGTGCTAAGAGAAATGAAAGAATTAATAATTCTCAAATAACAAGAAAATATTAACATCCTTAATAGCAGAAGAATGAGGAACGAGGGGCAGAAAAAATTATATATAAACAATGGGCAACTTACATAACTTACAGACCTTTCCCAAAGTGCTGTTTGGTTTTAATCATCCCCGAAGGAATAGTTATTGGGCCTGTTCACTTTCTTTTAACAAAATGTCTATTCTAAAATTGTGTTCAGGTGTCTTTGGGAATGTAGAGTTGCTTCAAGGGGAATGAAGGATGGTTGTTTTCAAATCAGTTTCAAAACTTAAAAAGGGAAGGATCTTTTCAGATCCTATCGAAAGAGCCCCCTCCATAGTTTTCTCTGCAAAAACTTCTTCCATATGAAGTCACTTGGTGAACAAAAATAGCAACAATGGTTTGAAGTCATATTGCCTTTTACTTAGGTAGTAATATTGCGTTGTATACGATATAAATATGTCGGGTGAGCTAATCTACTATTTACAAAAACTAATCACACTAAATAATTTTGTAGTTATTTTTAGGAGTTTGTCTCAAAATTCTATACGAGATATTAGAAACATAGGCTCTCACTTTATAGCCTATTGTGCTAATGCCTGTTTTTTTTTTTAGTTCATGTCCGAAGGAAGTTCACAATCTTGCCGAGGAGCGATGTGCTTGACCCGTCAAAAGTTTCTGAAACGAAATGCAAGTTACGAGTTAGAAGTTTTTCGACTGTTTCAATGTTTGTGTTTTCATTACTTATTTTTAATATTCTTTATTGGCCAGTTGTCATATCTATGTCGCAGTACGCTTCAGATTGAATCCAACTGCTACTAGTTCTTTGAAAGTTCCTTAGATGTATACGGTTTATGTTCCTCGTTCCAATTTTGGTGTGTTATTTTCTACAGTCCAATGTTTTAATGTTTCAACGTTTGCAACAGATTAGCTATTATTTGATGGTTTAAAAGGGGTTTTGTAAAACTACCGAAATTCTTGATTTTTAAATTTGTTTCAAGTTTACTTTGCCTGAAAATGCGTTGAAAAGTTTTAGTAACATATGAAAAAGAAAAATTTTCGTGTTTTTTAACCAAATTTAACCAAAATGAAACCCAACGTTTCAATTACTGACGTTTTCCAATATTAAAGAATAATCAGGAAGTTGTAGTTTTACAGTGTACCCGATTAAAAAGATATGTGCAACTTATCAAAATAAATGTTATTAAGGAAATAAGTTTAAATATATGTAAAAGAGGAAAGGAAAAAATAACATAGCTGCAAAAGTAATGTCAGTTTTTGGACGACTAACTAAGTACTTACAAAAAAAAAATTAATGAATAAATAAAATGCCTAGACAAGGAAACATTACCACTGAAAAAGATGAACACTTAAGATTTTTCTAAAAAGAGATTGAAATACCAAAAATTTTTTTTAGGTTGGGATATTTATATTTGTAGGTGAAGATTTGTTAGAAAAATACTACTCCTGGGTAATGCTCTCCTTTTTACTTTTTTGCATAGGAAAGTGAAGGATATGGTTAATATATAAAAAAAACCAACCTGCATTGGCCTAAATTTTTCAATATCTTCTATATTCATTATTAAGACTTTCCTATGCTGCCTAATAGTGTCATGTAAACTTATTCATAGTAAAATATTGCCGCAACAATCGGAGGGCCATTTTCCCTCTTACTATCCATATTCTATTCTTAGTTCAAATTTTTTTATCTCCAATGAAGGGGTGTTCGAGGTCAAATCTTCTCTATATCATAGGCAGCGCGCCAGCGCTACATAAGTAAAGAACGATGTAGGTACAATGTGCTGTTTGTTTTTTTTTTTTTTCTCCATACCCGGGCACTTTGTATCGAAGGAGTCGTCGTAGAAACTTCGAAAAGGGCTCATTCGATTGCAAATTGGAGTGGCTAGAGCCCTATTCAATAGTCGAAAGTGATTGGAGGACAACTACCCCCCCTCCTCCACGCCCTTCATTCCTCCAAATACGTCCAATCAAAATTTTGAGATAGCCATTTTGTTCAGCGTAGTTGATTTCCAAATAAAAAATATCTTTTTGAGGAAGACACTCCCCCACAGCCCACGGGGCAAGGGTTTTAAGTTATGCCCTGAGGGTAAATAAGGTTTTTATAGAAGGCGTTGTCGTAGAAACTTCAAAAAAGGCTCATTTGATTGGAAATTCAAAGGGTTAGTGCCCTTTTTAATAGCCGAAAGTGATTGGAGGGCAACTAGCCAACCCCCCCCCCCTGCCGATCATTCCCCCAAATACTTCCAATCAAAATTTTGAGATTGCTATTTTGTTCAGCGTAGTTGATTTCCAGATAGAAAATATTTTTTTGTGGAGGACACTCCCCCACAACCCTCGGGGCAAGGGTTTAAGTTATGCCCTTGGGGCATATAAGGTTTTTATAGAAGGCGTTGTCATAGAAGCTTCATAAAAGGCTCATTCGATTGGAAATTCAAAGGGCTAGTGCACTTTTTAATAGTCAAAAGAGATTGGAGGGCAACTAGCCCACCCCCACGCCTATCATTCCCCCAAATACATCCAATCAAAATTTTGAGACAGCTATTTTGTTCAGCGTAGTTGATTTCCAGAGAGAAAATATCTTTTTGTGGAGGACATTCCCCCACAACCGTCGGGGACAAGGGTTTTAAGTTATGCCCTGGGGGCATATAAGGTTTTTATAGAAGGCGTTGTCATAGAAGCTTCAAAAAGGGCTCATTCGATTGGAAATTTAAAGGAATAGTGCACTTTTTAATAGTCGAAAGTGATTGGAGGGCAACTATCCCCCCCTCCTCCACGCCCATCATTCCCCCAAACACATCCAATCAAATTTTGATATAGCCATTTTGTTCAGCATAGTTGATTTCCAAATAGAAAATATCTTTTCGAGGAGGACACTCCCCCACAACCCTCGGGCAAGCGTTTTAAGTTATGCCCTGGAGGCATCTAAGATTTTTATAGAAGGCGTTGTCGTAGAAAACTTCAAAAAAGGCTCATTCGATTGGAAATTCAAAGGGCTAGTACCTGTTTAAATAGTCGAAAGTGATTGGATGGCAACTAGCCCCCCCCCCGCGCCCATCATTCCCCAAACACATCCAATCAAAATTTTGAGATAGCCATTATGTCCAGCGTAGTTGATTTCCAGATAGAAAGTATGTTTTTGAGGAGGACACTTCCCTATAACCCTCGGTGCAAGCGTTTTAAGTTATGCCCTTGGGGTATATAAGGGTTTTTATAGAAGGTGTTGTCGTAGAAACTTCAAGAAAGGCTCATTCGATTGGAAATGCAAAGGGCTAGCACCCTTTTCTAATAGTCGAAAGTGATTGGAAGGCAACTAGCCCCCCCCCCTCGCCCATCATTCCCCCAAACATATCCAATCAAAATTTTGAGATAGTCATTTTGTTCAGCGTAGTTGATTTCCAGATATAAAATAAGTTTTTGACGAGGACACTCCCTCATCTCCCTCAGGGCAAGGTTATGCCCTGAGGGTATATAAGGTTTTTAAAGAAGGTCTTCAATGTATATAAGGTCTTCAATAAAAGCTCATTCGACTTGTAATTCAAAGGGCTAGTGCACTTTTTAATAGTCCAAAGTTATTGGAGGGCAACTAGCCCCCCCCCCCACACCCATCATTCCCCCAAACACATCCAATAAAATGTTGAGATAGCCATTTTGTTCAGGGTAGTTGATATCAAGATCGAAAACATATTTTTTTAAGGAGGACACCCACCCACAACCTTCAGGGCAAGGACTATAGGTTATGCCCTGGGGGCATATAAGGTTTTTATTGAAATCTTTGTCGTAGAAACTTGAAAAAGGGCTCATTCGATTTGAAATTCAAAGTATTAGTACCATTTTTAATAGTCAAAAGTGATTTGAGGTCATCCAACCCCCCTCTCTCTTCGCCCACCTTTTCCCAAAACACATCCAATCAAAATTTTTAGATAGCTATTTTATTCAACGTAGTTAAAAGTTTTGGGAAATTAGGTTTTTAGGGATGACAACCCCTCCACCCACAGCTCTCAGGGCAGGGGTTGTAAGTTATGTCCTGGGGGCATATAAAGTTTTTATTGAAAGCGTTGTCGTAGAAACTTCAAAGGGCTCATTCAATTGGAAATGAAAGGGCTAATGCCCTTTTTAAATTGTTGAAAATGATTGATAGCGACTAATGCCCCTCTCATGCCCACCATTTTCCCAAAACACATCCAATCAAAATTTTGAGATATCGATTTTGTTCAACGTAGTTGAAAAGTTCTGAAAATTATGTCTTTTTAGGATGATCTAAGTTATGCCCTGGGGCATATACCATTTTCCCAAACTAAACAACCCAGCCATATCCACGAACGACAGGTTTAGGATATGAAACCCCTCAGACTCGGCAACCAACTCCCAGGAGAACGGCTCCCCCCCACACAAAGCAAAGAGACCGTCTTTCAGCCACCACTAACACCACAAAACCCAACCAACCAACAACCCAAAAATTTCAATTGCCCCTGGGGGCATATTACGTTTTTCCATCGTAACATCACCACCCACCCACAACCTTCAGGGAAAAGGACTTATAGGTTATGCGCCCCTGGGGGCATATAAGGTTTTTATAACATGAAATCTTTGGTGAAACTTGAAAAAGGCTCATTCGAAAATTCAAAGTATTAGTACCATTTTTAATTCAAAATGATTGCCAAGGTCATCCAACCCCCCTCTCTCGACCACCTTTTCCAAAAAAAACACTCCAATCAATAATTTTTAATAGCTATTTTATTCAACGTAGTTAAAAGTTTTGGACAATTAGCGTCTTTAATGCCAACCCCCAAACCCACAGCTCCAGGGCAGGGGTTATAAGTTATGTCCCAAATACAAAGTTTTTAAAGCGTTGTCCAGAAACTTCAAAACGTAGTTGGCTCAAGTTCTGAAAATTGAAGGGCTAATGCCCTTTTTGACCAACCCCCATTCGGATAGGACTAATGCCCCAAATGCCCACCATTTCCCAAACACATCCAATCAAAATTTTGATGATTCGATTTTGTTCAACGTAGTTGAAAGTTCTGACAAAATTAGGTCTTTTAGGATGATAAACCCCCTCAGAGCCCTCAGTGCAAGGGTTGTAAGTTATGCCCGGGGGCATATAAAGTTTATATAGAAAGTTGTTGTATATGATTTATAGAATAGATTTTAGTCTTCCTCAAATCCAATTTTTATATGTTTAAAAACTAAATGTTGACTTAAGATTAAATCAAAATGCACTGTGATAATGCTTATTCCAATAAGGCATCTCAGCAGTATCCCAAAGAACGACTGAGGGTATTATGTTCAAACGTTCGGGGCTACTTCTGCTTTTAAAATTTAACCAAATCCAAATAGCGTAAGTGTATCCAAGCTATCAAAGAGAGTAAACGGATTTTTTTGCGAATGGTATTAAGTTTTCCATCACAGGTCAACTAGAGGAGATATGAAACTAAATTAAACAGTACTGTTTGTGTTCAGATTTTTAAAAGGGTGTATGCTGTTAAAAATTGCTGAAAATTTTTTCTCCGGCATACAAATAGCAGGCCAAACTATAAATTCTTAATAAAACGAAAAGATTTAAAGCATTATTTTCTTTTCCCCTGAAAAGACTATGTCAATATAAAACGATCAGAAATTAATTAAAAAAAAAAAACTTTTTCCACAAAATAAGTTTTTCAAAGAAAAGTAAAGAACTCCATTAAACAAAAAATGAGCAAACTAAAATCAAATAATCTACCAAGCGTGAAACTAAAACAAATCAGCATTGATAAATAAATGAAACCCAAAACGAACAGAAACTACAATAATTAACCGAGTCAAACTCAAAAAAACGAGCAGAAATTAACATAAGTTCTGAACCCCTATGCCTTCCCAAGGCCAGAACAAAATTTGCACTTTACTGAAAAAATACAAATGAATGTGCATTGTCAGTTTAATATACATATACTGATATTTAGTAATCAAAATGTTAATATCATTTCATTTATTATAGTTATAAAAGTAAAAACATTTACTTCCTATCCATAACGATGAAAAATTTGACCACTCACAAAAAGTTGAAAAATTTGATTCTTACAATTCGTTTTTTAAGGATTAGCCCACCCCCACAACCACACGATGGACACAACGACTTTCTGCCCTTCTCCAAAAGCTGGTGTGCAACAAAACAATATTATTTAACTGTTACTACTTCAGATCTGTACATATGTTACAGTGAAAGACCGAAATTGGAGAATGTCGACATTTACTGGTGAATGTCCGAAATTTTTTCTTTTTATTTTAACTGTAAAAGCTTTGGTCAGCTTTTCCAGGCAGCTATTTTAACTTTATGCAAGGTTTAATGGTGATAAGTTTAGGCTCGGTTTTCAAACGGATTCTCAGATTTATCAACTAATTTACCCACTTCAACCTAACTTTAACTTTTACCATCAATACTTGTATTAGACTGGCAAAGCTGACTTGCAAAGCTGACTAAACCAGGCAGAGAAAAAGGAATTTCGGGCTTTCACCGGCGAATGTCGACATGTACCAGATTAAATTAAAAAAAAAAAATTCCTGAAAGTCAGGGGTGACAAACTTAAAAAACGAACGGAAATTATTCCGTATATGAAAGGGACTGTCCCCTCCTCAACACCTCACTCTTTACGTTAAAGTTTGACTCTTTCTCACAGCTCTACTTTTTTAAAACAATAAAAAAAAACTTCAGTGTAAAGAGCGGGGCATTGAGGAAGGGACAGCCCCTTTCATATACGGAATAATTTCAGTTCGTTTTAGCTTTTTTTTTTTATTTATTTACTTTCTGAACGTTTTTGAACTAATGCAGGTTTTGATTTTGGTTCACCATACAATACTAATTAAACCGAAATTTGCCTGTTAATTTTTGCTTTTTATGGCTATATGGCTTTCTCAAAATTTTGATCGGATGATTTTTGAGAAAAAAATGGGGAGGGGGCCTATTTGCCCTCCAATTTTTTTTAGTTACTTATAAAGAGCACTAGACTTTTTAATTTTATTGGAAACGTTTTTATTTGTAATAAACATACGTAACTTACGAATTGACTTACGTTTCAAGCTTCTATATTCATATTATTTTATTACGTATATGAAGGGGTTAGCCCCCTCGTCAATACCTCGCTCTTTACCCTAAAGTTTGAATTTTGTTCCAATTCTTTAAGAATGACCCCTACATCACAAGGCCCATTAATTAAAATTAAATAGCTCTTTTGAAATTACTAAAAATACTTTACTGTAAAAAGCAAGGTATTGAGGAGGGGACGAACCCCCTCATATACATAATAATTTCTGTTCGTCTTAAGTTTTAATGTAGCTCCTTACTTTGAGTTGAAAAAACCTGTTTTTATTTTATTTAATTTCTGATTTTTTTTAAATAATGCTGGAAAATCCAGCACTCCCTTCATGGAAATTATATTCCCCCATGAAAAATTTCTCCATGGAAAGATCCTATTTCGTAACCCCCTCCCCCGACCCCCCCCCCCCCCCCCCCCCCAGAAAAAAAAAAATCTGAAAAACGTCTGTATATTTCCCAATAACCAATACTATATGTAAACAATGGGCAAAGTTCATTGCTTGCAGTATTTTCCCCGGGGACTGCGGGGGATTAAACCGTCCTCATTGACATATTTATTAAATTTTTGACTATGGTGAACAAAATGGCTATCTTAAAATTTTGATCCGGTGACATTGAGAAAAAAATGAGCGTGTGAGGGGGCATAGTTGCCCTCCAATTTTTTGGTCAATTCATAAGGGCACTAGAACTTTTAATTTCCATTGGAGTGAGCCCTCTTGCGACATTCTAGGACAACTGGGGCGATCCAATTACCCCTGGGAAAAACATACAAAAAAATAAATAAACACGCATCCGTGATCTTTCTTCTGGCAAAAATACAAAATTCCACATTTTGAAGATAGGAGCCTCTATAGTAAGGTTTTCTGATATGCTTAATCTGATGGTGTGATTTACATTGAGATTCTATGACTTTTAGGGGTATTTACCCCCTTTTTTTTTCGAAAAAAAAGCAAATTTTCTCAGGCTCGTAACTTTTGATGGGTAAAACTAAACTTGATGAAACTTGTATTTTTAAAATCAGCATAAAAATCCAAATTCTTTTGATGCATCTATTGGTATCAAAATTCCGTTTTTTAGAGTTTCAGTTATTATTAAGCCGACTTGCTCCTTACTTACAGTTCGCTACCACGAACTGTTTGATTTCGGTCTTTCACCGTAACATATACAAAAAGCTTTCATTTTGTATGTACTGTGCATATGTTTACGGCAGAATGCAGCACCATTTGATTGTATGATCCCTGAAACCAGGAGGATGTTCATATAGATTCATGATAGTTCTACGCTGATTAGCTGTATCGGAATTTTTACTTGAAGGCATATTTTTCTTTATTTTTAGGCAAAAAATTTTGTTTCAAATAGTTTCGCGGCAAAGAACTGTAAGTAATATGGATTAGGGCTTCAGTGACCAAAACTATAAACGAAAAGGAGTTTAGACAACAATGTATACATTAAAAGAATCTGCTTTTTAGTTTAATTACAAATATATAAAATTTACCCCGTTTGACATTACGCGTCAAAACTGCAAGCCTTGGAAATTTTACATGATCAAACAGTTCGTGGTAACGAACTGTAAGCAAGCAGCGACCCGGCTCAATTGTAACCGAAGCTCTAGAAAAACCGGTTTTTGATACCAATAGATGCATCAAAAGAATAAGATTTCAATGCTATTTCAAAATATATAACTTTCATCAAGTTTAGTCCTACCCATCAAAAGTTAAACGCCTGAGAAAAATTTGGCTGATTTTCGAAAAAAGGGAGAAAGACCCCCTAAAAATTATAGAACCTTAACGAAAATCACACCATCATATTCAGCGTATCAGAGACTTCTACTGTACAGGTTTTCAAGCTCCTATCTACAAAAATGTTGAATTTTGCATTTTTTGCCAGAAGAAATATCACGGATCTCTCGGACAAAGATCACGCGTGTTTATTTGTTGTTTTTTTTCCATGGGTAATCGTATTAACCCGGTGGTCCAAGAATATCGTAGGAGGACTCATTGGAACGGAAATGAAAAGTTTTAGTACCCTTTTAAAGTGACCAAAAAATGGAGGGCAACTAGGCCCCCTCCCACGCTCATTTTTTTCCCAAATTCACCTGATCAAAATTTTGAGATAGCCATTGTATTCAGCATGGTTGAAAATATGATAACTATGTCCTTTGGGAAGACTTAATCCCCCAAAGTAACCGGGGGGAGGGCTGAAAGTTATGAACTTTACCCAATGTTAACATATAGTATTGGCTATTAGGAAGTATACAGACGTTTTCAGGGGGGATTTTTTCTGGTAATAGGGGGGGGGTCGGGGGTTATGTGGAAAGATCTATACATAAAGGAAGTTTTCATGGGGGAAGGGACCTTGATATGAAGGGGGCGCCGGATTTCCCAGCATTATTTTAAAAAAAATCAGAAATTAAATATAAAAAAACAAGTTTTCCAACTGGAAATAAGGAGTAACATCAAAACTTAAAACGAACAGAAAATATTACGTCTATGATTGGGTTCACCCCCTAGTCAGTACCTCGCTCTTTAAGCCAAAGATTTTTTAGTACTTTCATAAGAGCTATTTATTCTACATAACAGCCTTTGTGATTAAGGGGTCATTTTTTTAAGGAATTGGAACAAAAATTCTAACTTTAGCTTAAAGAGCGAGGTATTGACTAGGGGGGGCGAGCCCCCTAATACACGCATTATAAATATATGAAAATAGAAGTTCATTACGTAAGTTAATTCGTAAGTTACATATATATTTATTGCTAATAAAAACGTTCGTAAATAAAATTAAACAAGTTTCGAGAAAGTTATTTAACCAAATAAAAGTAAAATTAATATGCAAATTTTGTTTTAATAATTCATGTCCGGTGAGCCAAATTCAAAACCTGCATTAATTCAAAAACTTTCAAAAATTAATTAAAAAACAAGTTTTTTCTTAACTGAAAGTAAGGAACGACGTTAAAACTTAAAACGAACAGAAAATATTACGTCTATGATTGGGTTCACCCCTAGTCAGTACCTCGCTCTTTAAGCCAAAGATTTTTTAGTACTTTCATAAGAGCTATTTATTCTACATAACAGCCTTTGTGATTAAGGGTCATTTTTTAAGAATTGGAACAAAATTCTAACTTTAGCTGAAAGAGCGAGGTGTTGACTAGGGGGCGAGCCCCCTAATACACGCATTATAAATTTATGAAAATAGAAGTTCATTACGTAAGTTAATTCGTAAGTTACATATATTTATTGCTAATAAAAACGTTCGTAAATAAAATTAAACAAGTTTCGAGAAAGTTATTTACCCAAAAAAGTAAAATTAATATGCAAATTTTGTTTTAATAATTCATGTCATGTCCGGTGAGCCAAATTCAAAACCTGAATTAATTCAAAAACTTTCAAAAATTAAATAAAAAAACAAAGTTTTCTTAACTGAAAGTAAGGAACGACGTTAAAACTTAAAACGAACAGAAATTATTCCGTATATGAAAGGGGCTGTCCCCCTCCTCAACGCCTCACTCTTTGCGCTAAAGTTTGACTTTCTCAAAACTCTTATTTTTTATAAACAATAAAAAAAACTTTAGCATAAAGATCGAGGCGTTGAGGAGGGGACAGCCCCTTTCATATGCGGAATAATTTCTGTTCGTTTAAAGTTTTAACGTCGTTCCTTAATTTCAGTTAAGAAAACTTGTTTTTTTTTTTTTTTATTTAATTTTTTTCAAAAAGGGGAAATATATCCTGGAGGGCAAATGACCGTGATGAAAATTAGACTATCAAACTCAGCACATCAGGAAACACTACAGAAAAGTTTCAAGATCCCATCTATGAAAAAGGATTTTTCGTTCGAGAGTGAAGGTCAAGGATGTTTGATTATTATTTTTTCCCGGGATTATCGTGTCGAGAAATGGTCCAAGGTAATGGGCATAAAGCTCATTTGAAAAAAAATTTTGAATTTCTAGTCCCTTTTTTCAGTAGCCAAAAAAAAAAAAAAATGTGCTGAAGTAAAGAGGCATTTTATGTCATTACATAGCATTCAACTACAATTTCGACCCAAAGAGGGCAAAGTTGCTATTGATTAGAATTTCTGAGATTTGAAAATAACATATATTAAGCTTGCCATTTTCATTTACAGTAATGCTGCACGGTTACGCCTTCGTTCAAAAAGACTCGAGTTGTCTATAAAGTACAGTCGACCTAAACTAAATTTAGGGGGTTACCTCAAATAAATTCTAAACGTTTTGATTTTGGTATCAAAATATTTGGAAGGTATGGATGAATGAATAGTACTTTATTATCAAGCAAACTCTCACAACATAAGAAACTGCCGAACCTGTTGCCTTCAGTCAGCTAGCCTACATTGTATAAAAAAAAAACATTAGTACATAAGTGCAATATTAAAAACATAGCCTATAGCGATGAACCAAACTGGCCTGTCAAATGAAATAAGTACAGCAATAAAATGAATAAATATGAGTAAGCTACTAAAGTACACAAACATAAGTACATAAGTAAAATGTAAGTAAAGTAATTAAAAGTAAGTAATATAAGTAAAATGAATAAAAATGAGGGAATAAATAAAAACATAAGTACATTATAAAAAGCATACAACGATGAATCCAACTGGCCTGTCAAATAAAAATGAAACAAAAAAACTGACACATTAAAAATACACATGAGACATTAACAAGATACATTACAATTTTATTTATTTATGATTTCAACGAATGCTGGCACAAAGCTGTTTTTCTATAACGCTCAGTTCTTGCATTAATGAAACAGTTCGTGGTAACGAACTATAAGTAAGGAGCGACCCGGCTCAATAGTATATTAGTTACCAGAAACTCTAGAAAAAAAAAAACGGAATTTGGATACCAATAGATACATCAAAAGAATCAGATTTTTATGCTGATTTCATATATAAGTTCATCAACTTTAGTCTTACTTATCAAAAGTTACCAGCCTGAGAATATTTGTCTTATTTTCGAAAAAAGGAGGAAACACCCCTAAAAGTGATAGAACTTTAATCCCACCATCAGATTCACCGGATCAGAGAACCCTGCTGTAGAAGTTTCAAGCTTCTATCTGCAAAACTGTGGAATTTTGTATTTTTGCCCAGAAGAAAGATCATGGATGCGTGTTTATTTGTTTTTTTTGCTTGTTTTTTTTTTTCCAGGGGCATTTGTATTGGCCCAGTGATCCTAGAATAACCCGGGAGGGCTCATTCGAACGGAATTTCAAAGTTTTTGTGCCCTTTTTAAGTGACCTAAAAAACGGAAGGCAACTAGGCCCCCTCCCACGCTCATTTTTTCTCAAAGTCACCTGATAAAAATTTTGATATAGCAATTTTGTTCAGCATGGTCGAAATATACAATAACTATGTCTTTGGGGATGACTTAATCCCTCACAGTCCCTGGGGGAAGGTCTGCAATTTATGAACTTTGCCCAATGTTTACATATAGTCTTGGTTATTGGGAAGTATACAGAAGTTTTCAGGGGGGATTTCTTCTGGTAGTTGGGGGGGGGAGAATGGGTCGGGGGTTATGTGGAAGGATATTTCTATTGAATAAGTTTTCGTGGGGGAAGGGACTTTGCTATGAAGGGGACACCGGATTTCCCAGCATTATTTAAAAAACGATCAGAAATTAAATAAAAACAACAATTTTTTCAACTGAAAGTAAGGAGCAACATCAAAACTTTAAAAGAACAGAAATTATTACGTATATGATTGGGTTCGCCCCCTAGTCATTACCTCACTCTTTACGCTAAAGTTTTTTTAATTTCATCATAGCTATTTATCCTAATTAACGGCCTTTGTGATTAAGGGGTCATTCTAAAAAATTGGAATAAAATTTGAACTTTAGCGTAAAGAGTGAGGTACTGACTAGGGGCGAACTCCCTAATATACGTAATTAAAATATACGAATATAGAATTTCGTTACGTAAGTTAATTCGTAAGCTACGTCAGAGCAAAATTTCGAGAAAGCCATTTAGCCAAAAAAAGTAAGATTAATATGCAAATTTCGTTTTAGTTATTCGTGTACGGTGAGCCAAATTCAAAGTTGCATTAATTTAAAAATGTTCAGAAATTAAGTAAAAAAATGATTTTTTTTTTTAACTGAAAATAAGGAGCGACATTAAAATTTAAAACGAACAGAAATATTCCGTATATGAAAGGGGCTGTACCCTCCTCACCGCCTCACTCTTTACACTAAAGTTTCACTCTGTCTCACAACTTTATTTTTTGAAACAATAAAAAGCTTTAGCGTAAAGAGCGAGGTGGTGAGGAGGGGACAGTCCCTTTCATATACAAAATAATTTCTGCTTGTTTTCAGTTTTAATGTCGCTCCTTACTTTCAGGTAAAAAAAAAACTTGTCTTTTTATTTAACACGATTTAAAACCTGGATTTTGTGTGCTTTTTATCGAAATAAACGGGACTTTGGAGGGCAATAAGGGGCTGGGAGTATACATTGAAAGCGTGTACTACGAAGCAGATTATTTCTGAAATTGGTACAAATAGAAACACGTCGGGCTGCCAAGGTAGGGAGGCAGGATTCCAAGAGGAGGAGAATTCAAGGTACTTTGCTCTGACTGTAAATAATTCTCAGGGCTCTCATCTGGATAATTTCCAGCCTATCGGACTGTTCCACCGTAAGGCCAAAATGTCACAATGGGCAAGCATACTCAAGCTGTGGACAGATAAAAAGATATATAAAGGCGGAGAATTTGTGCCTTTAGGCATGAAGATTTTGTAAATAGCTTAAGTAGAGACAGAGATGCACAGGCCTGTTTAATAATAGAGCAAATATGGGCCTCCCTTTTCAAATCGCTAGTCAGTGTGACCCCTAAGAGACTAGTTTTTGTTGTAATAATTTGTAATTTATAATTATGTTGTAATTATTGTAATTTATTAAGTAGCAACGTCTACAACTTCCGTGCGTCTCCCTCGTGCTTCATCTACCACCTACTTCAGCAGCAGTGAAATTTCACTGTTTCCGTGCCTACCTCCAAGTACAAAATTGGATCTGGCTTCAGAGCACTGCTCTTGACCCTGAGAATTGGGGAGAGAAACTTAAGGAAATCATGATGTACCTTATCCTAACGGATCTTCCAGTGGCACTAAAGAAAATTCTCACTGTCATAAATTGTGGTTGTAAGGACCTGGGAAAGTGACCGGTGCAGCTGCCATCGAAATGGCATCGAATGCAACGTTGCGTACAAATCTTGCAAAAGAAACTAGTTGCTTTAAAACTCAGGTCCAAATAGAAGATGAAGAAGACATGTTATTCATTAATAAAATGCTATGAATTTATAATCCTAATGACAATTCTAAATTACCTGTGATTTTTTTTTTTTTTCTATTAAAATCTATGATGTACCTAGTGGTGAAAAGTTGCTTATTGAATTCTAAAATTTGGGGTGGTCACGCTTAGGGTGAAAAGTGACTTAAATTGACTTGAAAACGACTTCTTCTCTGTATTAGCAGTCCAAGTTTCTTCTGTGTGGATTTAGCTTCACATAATATTGTTCTCAGACCTATACCGACGCTTGATTTATGGACGGGATGGCGGGGTGAACTGAACATGAGCGTTAAAGGCAAAAGCAAAGCGTATATTCGTAATCTTCATACCAGATTTACCTATAACCTTCTTTCTGTACGTACAAATTAAATTGTTTTTAAAAAAGTCGTCATTTTAGAAGAAAAAACGGAAAACCATCAGTTTTGCCTCGTTCGATTTTTGACGGATTTTTATATGCTGTAGAGATTTTTTTGCAGTTCGAATGGTACCAAAATCAGAAGTTTTACAGTTTGTTTGAGGTTAAACCTTAGATTGACTGCACTAAAATAAGGTAAACGGTTATTGCTGACACTTGTCTTGACTGACACTTATCTGACACTTGGTTTCATTTAACAAAGCTAAATCGTTTGAAGTTGGATGAAATTATGCACAGTAATGTATATTTTTATCAGCTATATTGGGTGAGGGCTGGTGAATCATTATGTAGATGGGTGTAACCTGATGCCTCATAAGGTGTATATTTACAATCAAACTGTTTAACTTTCAGTGGGTATTCATGTAAATACAGAAGAGGGTCTGAGGAGAGGAAGGTATTAATTAATATCCAATCTCTCTTCAAACAACAAAAGTACGAAGAACAATAGGGAAATCTTTTTGCAAGACAGTGGAGATAAGTGAATCTTGGAGTGTAAGTAGGGCTATTCCTCGAAAATTCATATCTTAGGTTTTCCAATTTCTTAATAAGTCGTTCCCTTGATAAGCGGAAATCATGACTAAACAAATTTCTTTCCAATCTAGCAACCTGGCTAAAATAGACAGAGGACAAATTTTCAAATAAAAAATTTTCTAAGAATTTTCTTTCAGAGGAAATAGCATATCTTTTTTGTTTTTTGTCTTTAATGATGTGTGTTAATGTTTTTAATTGTAGTGTGCGAGCAAATTGCTCTTCTTTCCGGGTATTTAAGTGTAAGCTGAATCTTAGAGACTTGGGAATAAGATTTTCAATTTTGCAAGATTCCAAGAATTTTTGCTGGTTAATGATATTAGTGTGTTTCTTGCCTAAATTAATAAAATAAAAGATATCATTGGTCAATTGCTCCCCATAAGCGAGACGAAAATAGCGACGAAGACCACACTGCCTTTCCATAACAAACAACAAAAGTACGAAGAGCAATAGGGAAATCTTTTTGCAAGACAGTGGAGATATATCTCCACTGTCTTGCAAAAAGATTTCTTTATTGTTCTTCGTACTTTTGTTGTTTGTTATGGAAAGGCAGTGTGGTCTTCGTCGCTATTTTCAATCTCTCTTCATTTTGAATAAGCCTGAATTAGGTGCTGCGGGGCTTTATTCATATGACAGAAAGATATTTTCTTGGTAAGACAAATATTCATTCACATGCTTGCCGGTACAATACATAGAGGGGCGGCATAATTGTCGTCTGGAAATTTCCCAAGTGAGAGGAGGAAAGTTAACAGAAAATTTTTAATCGACGTTTAAATGCAGACATTCGGTTTTATGTTCTTTTTTATACAAAATACTCTTATGGCAACAAACTGTTGCTAAGGAGAGACTCGTGCTTAGAGTAGCAAGAACTTAAAAAAATGTTTCGATCGCAAAATACATACATTGAAAGAATCTAGTTTTTATGGCAATTCCAAGAATAGGAAAATTTTAATCTTAAAGCTACCGAACAAAGGCTATGAGCCTGAAAATATTCACTTCACTTGCAAGAAAAGGGAGAATCCCTTACTTGACTATGTTCATACAAGAAATTAAAAGGAAGAGAAATTGTGTTAATCCTCAGGTAAAGTTACAAATCTAGAAACCTACTAATCAATTTCTAAGCATTGATATATCCGATTTAGCAGCAAGCAGTGAAATAGGCAAATTTTATTCGCCCTTTTCCCGGGAAATTAGCGGGTTATATCATACCTTTTAAAAACATACACCCTTTTAAAAATCTGGACACAAATAGTAGTGTTTAATTTAGTTTTCATACCTCCTCTAGTTGACCTGAAATGGAAAAATTGATACCCTTCGCAAAAAAATCTAATTACTGTCTTTGATAGCTTGGATACATTTACGCGATTTTGATTTGGTTAAATTTTAAGAGCATAAGTAGCCCCGAAGGTTTGAATATAATACCTTCAGTCGTTTTTGGTATACTGCTGAGATGCCTTATTGGGAATTAGCATTAACACAGTGCATTTTGATTTAATCTTAAAACAACATTTAGTTTTAAACATAATGGGAAAATGGGAGGTTGGACGTGGTAGGGGGATTAGTTGCCCTCCAATAACTTTCGAACATTCATAATACATGTATAATACAATAACTTTCATAATACATGTACCCACGATCTTTACTATAAAAATGTCAAGCCTTCAAATCACTTTCGACCATTAAAAAGGGCACTGGGCCTTTCAATTTCCAATCGAATTAGCCCTTTTTGAGTTTCTAAGACAACGCTTTCTATAAACACCTTGTATGCCCCCATGGCATAAATTACAACCCTTACCCTAAGGGCTGTGAGGGGGGTTGGCATCCTCAAAGACCTAATTTTCAGAACTTTCAACTATGTTGAACAAAATGGCTATATCAAAATTTTGATTGGATATGTTTTGGCGGAATGATGGGCGTGAGAGGGGGTTAAGTTACCCTCCAATCACTTTCGCCTATTAAAAAGGGCACTAGCCCTCTCACTTTCCAATTGAATGAGCCCCTTTTGAAGTTTTTACGACAACACTATTTTTATAAAAAACTTAAATTCCCCCACGGCATAACTTACAACCTTTGCCCTGGGGGCTCTGGGGAGTTCGTCATCCGCAAATACATAATTTTCAGAATTTTCAACCACGTTGAACAAAATGGCTATCTCTAGACTTTGACTGAATGTGTTTGGGGAAATTGTGGGCGTGAGAGAGGGGTTAATTATTCTCCATTCACTTTCGACTATTAAAGGAGGCACTAGTCCTTTCAATTTCCAAACAAAAGAACCCTTTTTAAAATTTCTGCTACATCTTTCTATGTAAACCTTATACGCCCACAAAGCATAACTTACAACCCTTGCACTGAGTGGTCTGAGGGGTTTATCATCCTAAAAGACCTAATTTCCAGAACCTTCAACCCCGTTGAACAAAATGGATACCTCAAGATTTTAATTGGATATGTTTGGGGAAGTGGTGGGCGTGAGAGGGGGTTAGTTGCCCTTCAATCACTTTCAACTATTAAAAAGGACACAAGCCCTTTCAATTTCCAATTGAATGAGCCCTTTTTGAAGTTTCCCACAACATCGCTTTCTATAAAAACCTTATATGCCCCCAGGGCAAAACTTACAACCCTTGCCCTGAGGGCTGTGAGGGGGAGGGGTTGTCATCCTTAAAGATATAATTTTCCAAAACTTTCAACTACGTTGAATAAAATGGCTATCTAAAAGTTTTGATTGGATACGTTTGGGGAAAAGGTGGGCGTGAGAAAGGTGTTAGTTGCCCTCAATTCATTTTGACTATTAAAAAGGGCACTAGCCCTTTAAATTTCTAAACGAATGAGCCTTTTTTAAGTTCCTACAACAAAGATTTCAACAAAAACCTTATACACCCCCAGGGCATAATTTATAGCCCTTGCCCTGAAGACTGTGGGAGGAATGACCTGCTCAAAGGTATAGTAGTTTTACAGAAATTGCAACTGCGTGGAACAAAATGGCTATCTCAAAATGTTGATTGGATGTGTTTTGGGAAATGGTGGGCGTGGAAGGGGTGTTAGTTGCTTTCAATCACTTTCGACTATTAAAAAGGGCACTAGCCATTTCAATTTCCAATTGAATGAGCCCTTTTGGAAGTTTCTACGACAATGCTTTCTATAAGAACCTTATATGCCCCCACGGTATAACTTACAACCCTTGCCCTGAGGACTGTGGGGGGGGGTGTCATCCTTAAAGTCCTAATTTCCAGGACTTTCAACTACGTTGAAAAAAAATGATTATCTTAAAATTTTGATTGGGTTTGTTTGGAGAAAAGGTGGGCGTGAGAGGAGGGTTAGTTGCCCTCCAATCACTTTCGACTATTAAAAAGGGCACTAGCCCTTTGAATTTCCAATTGAATCAGCCTTTTTTGAAGTTTCTACGGCAACACTTTCTACAAAAACCTTATATGCCCCCAGGGCATAACTGACAACCTTGCCCTGAGGGCTGTGGGGGAGTTTCCACCTCAAAAACATAACTTCTATCTGGAAATCAACACCACTGAACAAAATGGCTATCTCAAAAATTTTGATTGGATATGTTTCGGGAAATGGTGGGCGTGGAAGGGGTGTTAGTTGCCTTCCGATCACTTTCGACTATTAAAAAGGGCACAAGCCCCTCCAATTTCCAATTGAATGAGCCCTTTTCGAAGTTTCTACGACAACTTCTTCGATACAAAGTGCCCTGGTCTAAAGGAAAAAAAAAATAATACATTGTGCAAACATATTTCTTATATGCCCCCACGGCATAACTGAAAAACCTTGCCCTGAAGGCTGTGGGGGAGTGTCCTCCTCAAAAACATAATTTCTCTGTGGAGATCAACTACGCTGAACAAAATGGCTATCTCAAAATTTTGATTGGATGTGTTTGTGGAAATGGTGGGCGTAGAAGGGGTGTTAGTTGGCTTCCAATCACTTTTGACTATTAAAAAGGGCACTAGAAGTTCAAAGTTTCAATCGAATGAGCCTTCTTCCAAGTTTCTGTTTTCCAAGTCATTGTGGCAACATCGTTCTTTATTTAGGCAGCACTATTGTGCTGCCTATGAAAGAAACTAGTGGTGAAGCCTGTCCAAGAATGTTACAAAAAATTGTTTGGACTCGTTTTCCATCTCCAACCATACAATAGTCTACTATGTACTATTTAATTCATAAATTCAGTTTTTGACCCTTTTATTTGGATAGAATTTGTTTCTACCATCAACATTTCTCTCAGTCAAGGGAAGTCTGGAATTAACGACATTAAAGCTGCCTGTCACTGTCATAAAAATAGCGACATTAAATATTAAGTAATAATTTGTAAATATCAAATGCGTTTAATAAACATTATGTAAATATACATGTACACATAGACCTATATATATATATATTATATATATATACATATATATATATATATATATATATATATATATATATATATATATATATATATATATATATATATATATATATATATATATATATATATATATATATATATATATATATATATATATATATAACTTAAGTTTATATATATATTTATAACTTAATTCCAGTATGTGCATAATAGACGGTATATTGACGGTATATTCAGATTAAACCAAATATTTTATTACACATATAAAATACTTAGCAATATTCCTCATTTAGTATGACTTAGTATAACTAAAATAGTGAATACTCAGACATGTGGATGATCGCTGGCCAATATACAGAGTTAAAACTCAACAATATTAGAAAAAAACAGTTGGCTCTGTGAATCTTGTCGTAAATGTAAACCAATTATTGACTTTCTTACCAATTTCATGAGGTGAGTATTTGGAATTATCCTTTGGAAATACAGACAGCTTGCGACGGATTAAGACTGCAAGAAAAGAATGTATGAAAAAAAAAAATCAAAGTTAGCATATTGCTTTGTTGTAATAGATTTTTCTATGCTTTTCCAAGATAGGGAGGTGATAAAAAAAATTTGGTCCCCGTGCATTTGAACCCTCGGTTGACCCTGCTTCATCCAAATTAACCCATTTTAACTGAATCCTCACTCTACTCAGCCCCGTTCGAATCAAACACCGTGCATCTCGGCCCCCGTTTACCTCCGACCCCGTTTGACTTAACCCCCTTTCCACTAAATACCATTCAACTCAACCTCACACAATTCAGCCCTCGTGCAATTCAACACTCATTTAACTCAACTCCCCGCAGCTCAACCCCCTTGAAACTGAATCCCCATTTGACTCAATTTCCATTCAAATCAACCCCTGCAATTCAACTTTTGTTCGACCCAGCCTCATGCAGCTCAACCCCCCTTTAAATCAATCCTATTTGACTCATCCGCCATTCAGATCAATCCTTCTTGAATCAACAATATAACAAGAAAATGTAATTCAGCCCGTTTTGTCAGAAATAATAAAACTTCAAATGAAAAGGTCTTTATTCATTGGTTAATTTTTATGTAAGTTTTATTTCTATTTTAACTTACTTTAATACGAAACTATCCCTCCCTCCTTACTAAAAAGCAACAACTTATCCTTCAGTCTTAAATATTTGAAACTAGCCAAGCTTTTTTACAATTGTGTCCCACCCACAATTCCCCTAATATCAGGATTTAACCCTAGGCTATATACAAAACTTTTATGATTTTGGCTTTGTATTATTATTTGTCTTATTTTCAAACAGTTCGTGGTAACGAACTGTAAGTAAGGAGCTTCCCGGCTCAATAGTAAACAAAACTCTAAAAACCGTAATTTCGATACCAATAGATACATCAATAGAATTGGATTTTTACTGCTGATTTCAAATATATAATTTTCATTAGGTTTAGTCTTACCCATCAAAAGTTACGCGCCTGAAAAAATTTGCCTTATTTTTGAAAAAAGGGGGAAACAACCCCTAAAAGTCATAGAACCTTAATGAAAATCACACCATCAGATTCAGCGTATTAGAGAACCGAACTATAGAAGTTTCAAGCTCCTATCTGCAAAAATTTGGAATTTTGTATTTCTTTTTTGCCAGAAGAAAGATCACGGATGCGTGTTTATTTGTTTGTTTTGTTTTTGTTCTTTTTTTTCCAAGGGTGATTGTTTCGATCCAGTAGTCCTAGAATATCGTGAGAGGGCTTATCCGAACGGAAATTAAAAGTTCTAGTGCCCTTTTTAAGTGACCAAAAAAATTGGAGGACAACTTAGCCCCCTCCCACGCTCATTTTTTTCCCGAAGTCACCCAATCAAAATTTTAAGATAGCCATTTTGTTCAGCATTGTCGAAAATCTAATAATATATGTCTTTAAGGATGACTTAATCCCCATAGTTCACGGGCGAAGGGCTGCAAGTTATGGACTTTGCCCATTGATTACATATAGTATTGGTAAATGGGAAGTATACAGACGTTTCAGGAGGGATTTTCTTCTGGTGGGGGGGGATCGGGGGAGGATCTTTCCATGGAGGATTTTTGCGTGGGGGAAAGGACATTTTTATGAAGTGGCGCCGGATTTTCCAGCATTATTTAAAAAACGACCAGAAATTAAATATAAAAAAAAAAGTTTTTTAACTGAAAGTAAGGAGCGACATTAAAACTTAAAACGAACAGAAATTATTCCTCAACGCCTCGCTCTTTACACTAAAGTTTTTTATTGTTTAAAAAAAAAAGTTGTGAGACAGAGTCAAACTTTAGCGTAAAGGGTGAGGCGTTAAGGAGGGGACAGCCCTTTTCATATACGGAATAATTTCTGTTCGTTTTAAGTTTTAATGTCGCTCCTTACTTTCAGTTAAAAAAAAACTTGTTTTTTTTATTTAATCTTTTCAAAAGTTGATTCATAATGCTAAACAATAGGCCTAACAATTAAAAAAAAAAAAAAAAAAAAATTAACCACTGACATTTTATATATAGTTCAGAGCTACATTCAGACATTAGGGGAGCTGGGACACAATTAAACGGTGGTAATTATTATTTTTGAAAAAGATCATTGAACGGCGAATCGAATGGTATGTTAATATTTCAGCTAGCGAATTAAGTGAGCTTACGACAAATTTATCAGGACCGTTACCACAATAACTTTAAAAAGCTCAATTTCACTTAGAGCTTAATCCCTGCAACATCATTAGAATATCCTATTTCACTTTAAGGTATAAGCTGGAAATTGTGAGCGAAGTGAGAAACAAATTTGGAACTTTTAATCAGCGCTAGCTCAATGTTATTCATAAGCCAGTGGTTGAGCTGAGTAAAAATAGTAAAAAAGAGTAGTGAGTAAAAAGTGAGTAAAAATAGGTTTTTACTTATTTTAGTAAAAAAAAAGTGAAAACATTTTGTTTTCAACATATTTTGTTTTCAGTAAAGCGCAAATTATGTTCTGGTCTTGAGAAGGCATAGGGGTTATCAGCCCTACTAATGTTAATTTTTGCTCGTTTCAAGTTTGTCTTGGCTATTTATTCTATTTTCTGTTCATTTTGAGTTCCATTTATTTATTGACAGTGAATTGTGGTAGTTTTACGCTTGGATGATTACTTGACTTAATTTCTGCCAATTTTTTGGCTTAATGGAGCTCTTCACTTTTCTTTGAAAAGCTTACTTTGTGGAAAAAGTTTATTTAGATGAATCTGTTCGTTTTTTTATTGACAAGGTCATTTTCATGACAAAAAAATATTTTATATCTGTTCGGTTTCTTTTCTATAAGAATCCATAGTTTGGCATAATTATAGGGGTTTGACATGCCCAATATCCCTAAAGACATAGTTGCTGGACCGTTCTACTATGCTGAACAAACTAGTTGTCTCAAAATTTTCACTAGATCAGTTTTGGAAACAAATCGGCTTGAGAGACGTTCTGATTGCCCTTCAATCTCTTTTTACTCTTAGAAAGGACCCTATAACTTTTAATTTTCCATCAAATTAGCTTCATTAAATGTTTCAATGATATTTCTAGCTATTATACAGCGATGCTGCCTATGATATTGCTTATATGCCTTTTTGAAAACCTGCACATATACAGTTTTTTGCTTAATTGGAACGCCCCCTATACGCTTCCTGGAAGTTTCACCTTAATACTCTAGGCATCATTAGTTACAGTAGCAGTAGTTGTAGTACTAAAAATATACTCATGGTGCCTTCTGGCTAGTTCAAAATCCCCCACAACTTACTCTTAAAGATCTAACTTGATAATATAAATTGTTCTTGAGATATTGCTTTGTCACCTTTTTGAAAGCTCACATGCTCATAATTTGTTTTGATTTAGTTCAAAGTCTGCCTAAATATTTCTTGTATTTGATTACTGAAGACATTGTTATATTCTCCTTGGACTATTGGCTACAAAATGGCTGTCTCAATATTTTGATCGAATGTGTTTGGGGAAAAGAATATCAGGGAGAGGGGGGCTATTTTCTCTCCATCACGCTTGACTCTCAAAATGGAACTAGAATATGAATTTCCAGTCAAATGAGCCTCCTCTAAAGTTCACAAGACCACCACTTCATAAGAACCTTACATCCCCCCGGGGCATAACTTAAAACCCTTATCCCCATACTTTGGGGGGTTGTTGTTTCAACCCCAAAGGCCGTGTTATGAAATCTTTGGACTATTTTGGAACAAATGGCTATCTTAAAATTTCTATCGGATGCATTAGGGGAAAATATGACGTGGGGGGGGATATAGCTGCCTTCCAATAAATTTGACTCTTAAAAATGGCTCTTCAACTTCCGATTTCCAATCCAATGAACCCCTCCAAAGTTTATATGACCGCTGTTTCCATAAAAACCTTAAATACCCTCGGGGCATATCTTACAACCCTTGCCCTGAGGACTGTGAGGGGGTTCTCATCCTCAAATACATAATTTCTGGACTTTTAAACTGCGTCAAACAAAATAACTATCTTAAAAATTTGACTGGAAGTGTTTGGGTAAATGATGGGCGTGGGGGAGGGGCGGGGGTGGTTGCCCTCCAATCACTTTTAACTATTAAAGAAGGCACTAGCCCCTTCAATTACCAACCGACTGAGCACTTTTTGAAGTTTCTACGACAACAAACGGCCATCTTAAAATTTCTATCAGATGAATTTCTGGAAAATACGACGTGTGTGAGGGGAAGAGGGGGCTATTTTCCTTATGATCACTTTGACTCTTAAAATGAGCACTATAACTTCTGATTACCAATCCAATGAGCCCTCTTTGAAGTTTATATGACCACCATTTCTATAAAAACCTTATGTGTCCCCAGGGCGTAACTTACAACCCTTGACCTGAGGACTGTATTGGGAGGGGGGGGGTTATCCTCAAAGACATAATTTCTGGACCTTTGAACTACACTGAACAAAATGGCTATCTCGAAAATTATGGTTGAATGTGTCTGGGGAAATGATTTGTGTATGGGGGGAGGGCTGGATGACCTCCAATCCCTTTTGACCGTTAAAAAGGCCAGTAGAACTTCTGATTACCAACCAAATGATCCCCTTCTGAGGTTTATACGACCACCCTTTCTATAAAAAAAAAAATTATATCCCCACAGGGCATAACTTACAACACTTGTCCTGAGGGTTGTGGGGAGGGGGGGGGGGGGTTGCCATTCTCAGAGTCATAATTTCTGGACCTTAGAACTACACTGAACAAAATGGCTGTCTCAAAATTTTGATTATGTGTGTTTGGAGAAGTGATTGAAGTGGGGGAGGGGAGCTGATTGCCCTCCATGAGCTCTTTTGAAGTTTCTATGACGTTTCTTTCTATAAGAAGTGCCCTGGTTTAAAAAAAAACAATATACTGTGCCCCCATCGCTCTTTACTTAGGCAGTGTTATCGGGCTGCCTATGATATTTTGTCTTGATATTCCAATTATGCAGCACTGGAAGTGCCGATTAGACCAGGTAAGCCCCCCCCCCCACTAAAATCCAGTCTATGGGTGCCCATGGGTGAGTGGCTTCAGCACCAAAAAGCAGCTCAGAACCTGACCAAGCCTGGGCCAGGATATTACAATATAGGCTTAGTGTAAAGCAAATGCGGGATATTTCAGGATCATTATCTTCCAAAGGTCAGCTGCCAGGAAGAAGGTGCAGTTTTTTTTTTTTTTTTTTTATGAGCTGCTTTGATCTAGAAAACGATTATCTATCTACAACTCATTTTTATGGGACCTGGCGCAATTTTCCTTGAAACCCCCCAACCTCCCCAAAAATTTCTCTTTCGTTAAATACTCCCGTGTTGGAAATTTCAAACAGACACCCCCCCCCTGAACATTTAACCCGTGGAAAACTCCCACGGGAAATTTCCCCCCCAGAAAAATTTCCATCGGGAAATCCGCCTCCGACAATATCTCTCTGGAAAATTTTCTCTACATGTAATATTGAGCAGCCAAAGTGAAATTAACAAAATAAAAAAGAATGAAAAAAGAAGGATTGTGAAACATTCTCTCTGTATTCCAAAATGAATATTGAATATACAATAAGTTTACGCTTAAGGATGTATGTTAAGTTTATTGTTACACATCAAAGGCTAATGGTCTGGAACAATTTTTCCGATTTTTGGCGAGAGCCCTGTTGTGGAGTTTCAAGCTACTATCTGCAAAAATGTGGAATTCGCAAAATGCGTGCTTATTTTTTTTTTTTTTTTTTTTTTTTTTTTTTTTTTTTTTTTTTTTTTTTTTTTTTTTTTTTTTTTTTTTTTAGGGGTGATTGTATCAAGTCGAAGGTTCTAGAAGATGGGGAGAGGGCATAGTCCAAATTAAATTATAAGTTCTAGAGCACTTTTAAAGGGACTGCAAATATTGTGCTATGGTCAAAATGGTGTTTTTCTGCCATTTTTGGCACCAAAGTACGATTTTGTTTCATGGGGGTCGAAGTTGATATCTATTAAAAATTTTAAGATACTTAATTGATTTAAAAGTAACAGATAACTATACTAAACGTCCATGTTGCGGAGGAAGTAATGCTGTATGGTTGCGCATTCGTTCCTGAAAAGTCACACAGTCCATAAAAGTAAAGGGTGCTCCAGACTGAAAACTTCTTGTACTTAAACTATTACTTGCTCATTTGGAGTAAGGATCTCTGTCAATTTTAAATTTGCTGGGATCTGACTTAGAGTTGGACTCCTTGTTATTTAAATAAAATCAGAAAAATATGCACTAAATATACCTTGAAGGCACTTCAGATGGTAAACTGTCACCTATATGCCTAATGGATACGTTTTAATCGCAAGGGGTAAACTGATATCATATGCAATAGTTGTTAGTGGGGGCGTCACCTGTGGGAAAGGGGAACGCCCCTCCTCCCAAAATTCAGCCAGTGGAATAAAATATCTAAGATGGTATAAAAATAAAAATTTATATTAGGGCAAAGGGCCTGATGGATATATATGACGTAAAGTCAATAAAAGAAGACCAGTTTCAGCCGGTAAAGAACAAAAATGAAGTAGTTTTAATTGCAATGTCTCCCAAAACAGTCAGTAAAAATGGCCAGCTAGTCGGTAAAACAAGCCAGTCCCTACTATCCATTGTCCCCCTCCCAATGTTTTGAATAGTGACATCTTTGGTCGGTACAAGATTAAGTCTACAGGAAGTAATTACTCGTACTTCTTAGTCCCAGCCTTTTACCTCTGTACACTTCCATCATAGGGCAACTCTTCTACAACTGCCACTACTAATTTTAAATTTTCAAATTATACGCCTTGTACCCATCTTTATACAAACTATTAAGGCTATGGTTCACAGCTATTAATGAAGTTCTTACTTTTTCTTAAGTAAAGTTTTGATATTTTACAAATAACTTCATTTTTTTCATCTTTTTTTAATTATATCTGAAGAATAATGTACAGAAAGACATTGGTGGTAAAAACTAGCTAACAAAAATAAAATATTTTAGTTCTTAGTAGCAAAAATACCATAAATTGCAAAGAATAGATAAAGTAAATAAACATAAGTAAATGAATAGATATTGCTAATATAAACTGTCTAAATAAAGGACTATGTTCATCAGTAGAGAAAACATCATTCCTGCTAAATTCGAAGGAAAAATAATTTGAATTGAATAATTTTAATTTAGAAAAAAATTGAATCTGAAGACAGACAAAGTATTAAGGAGCAAATGACTTTATTCAAATATTGGTTTTAAAATCAGCTCTGAATGGGCTTGAACTTATATACCAGTGGTAAACTCAGAATGATATTGATTATAAAGAGGTAAATACCCTAACGCCTAAAATTTATGTGCTTATTTTAAGATTAAACACTTAGAAACCTATCCAGCAATTCCTTAAAAAAAAAAAACCATAGTCCCCTCGTCTATATTTTGTTGTTTTATATTTTCACCAACTGTTAACAAATGTTAACAATTGTTAATTGCCACAGAAACTTCATAATCGTTAAATTGTGTTCTTTGTACTAGTAAAAAAAAACTTCTTTAGATATACGTATTTTCGGGGATTAGCACTAAAATTAAAAAACAGAAAACAACAATGTTTTTGAAAAGAAACTGAGTAATTTTTTTTTGCAAATGGATTGAAGATTGTATACCTTTCATAAACTCATAGATGCTTTGTATGTTGGTGCTTAAACAACACAGAATCTTGAGCAGATGTGTTGGCTAATATAAGAGATGTAATAATAATACAGGAAATCGAAAGGAAAAAAAATAGAGTGCAGGATAACGAGTTATGATATTAACGAGTTATGAAGGCCTTTTCATAAATAAGAAAAAATGTATGAGATATTAATAAAATTGATAAATAGGATAATTGAAAAAAGTAGTAAAAGTCTCTTGTGTGAATAGCAATATTACTGGAGAATTTGAAACAGAAACTGGAGTGCGACAAGGATGTCCACTGAACCTTTTATTGTTTGAACTGTACATTGACCCGTGACTAAAATATCTAGAATAGGAAACAAATGGCATTATATTAGAAGATGTAACGATGAAGTTGAACAGTTTTGTGGTTGATCTGACAACGTACACGGAAACTGAAGATTATTTCAAAGTGGCCGTTCAGTCTGTAGATAAATATTGTCACATCTTTAACCTACAGCTCCATAGAAATAAGTCAGAAATGCTATCATTTGGAGACTAAATAGAAGAAGTGTGGAAGGGAACCCCAAGAAAGGGAAAAATTTAAATATTGGGTATGTTTTTTCAAAGAAGTTGGAACCAAACGGAAAGTGAAAACTGGATAAATACGATATTGAAATTCAAAATTGCCCTTAGACAAGGATATAGAAAAGGTCTGCGGGTTCACCAGAAGGTATAGAATGTGAATACCTATGCTTTCCCAGTTTTATGGTACCTACCCTTTGTTTCGCAATCCAAAAAGACACATCTAAAGCAAAATGTGATGCAATTTACAAGTACATATGGAATGAATAATTTCCACATAAATTGAAAACAGAAAATATGTTCATACATAGAAATCATGGAGATCTTCAGGTTATACATGTGGTTTATAAGATGGAAGAACTTTTCATTAGGACAATGTTAGAACAAATGATAAGGAAAAAAGAATCATCAACAGGAGCTTGGGATGACATGGGAAAAAAAAAAAAAAACATCCACAGAAATATCATAAAGCCTTCAAAGAAATTTATAAGATAGAAAAATCAGGAATGTCGCTTGAGATAAATGGAAAAAATTGTCAAAGAAAGGCTTAAGAAATATTATGATAAAAAGAAACAGTATCGTCCACTAAAGACAATTGAAAATGGTAGTTATCGTGAAGAAGAGGTGGACAAAAGTTTAATGCTACTAAAAAGTTGCCTGCTGAAGCAAAAAGTTAAAGAACACATGTTTTTCTTTATGCATAATTTGGTAACCACGGGAGAGTCGAAAGTAAAGATGATTATGAGTGGTAGTAATGGACTATGTAAACAATGTGAGAAAAACTAGAAACGCAATGTCACGTAATGTTTGAATGTGAAAAACAAGAAACAAATATAGCAGGAACGAGGAAGTTATTCGCAAGTTATTAACAGGTAATTATTAACAGTTATTAGTTAGGAAGTTATTAACAATTAAAAAAAATTAAGTTAACTTAGAGAGAGCTATGTACCTATAAGTAGATGATGAGGCCTATATGAGGGCAATAATGTACATAATACCGCATTTTTGTTATTCCGTGTAGAGACGTGTAGAAAAGCAGAAAGGAGATTATTATTTGATAAATCGTGTAGGAACAGAATGGAAAAGCGTAAGGAAGACTAGAAAAAGGAGTTTTTTATTTTGGTAGAAAAAAAAAAGACGAAATATATGTTTATGGAATAAATATAAAATTTATGTTAAATATTTCGAACTTTTAATAAAGTGTTTGAATTTAGATTTCGACATTTGATTAAAGTTCTTATATGGGGTTTAAGATTGAGTATATTTTTAGGGAATTTAGGAATAGTATAGGAATTTGTATGAATTTTTAGATTATAGAGTTCAGGTTTGAAGTCATTTTTCTAATGATTACTTGAAATTTATTTTAAATTATTGGAATTTATTTTATAAGTTGAGGGGGATACGATTGGCCTGTATTATTAAATGTTTGATTTTCGGGAATTTTTTTTTAGGCTTTATTGTAGCTACCCTATAACTCAAAGCTCAGCGTATTAAAAAAAAAAATGGTGTTATGTTTTCAATTTTTTTTTACTTATGAAAATGTAGTGAGAAGTGTTTTAAAGTGTTTAGAAAAGTAATAGTACTTTAATGTACAAAAATGTATATGTATTGTAAATTTGTATTTTAATGTTATATGTTATAGGCCTAATGAATGGGAGCAGCCCCTTGCCACTGTGGGTAGCTAGAATGAGAATTTTGAAATTGTTGTATGGTATATTCATGGATGAAGAATCGTATGAATGGGAAACTGTAAAAAAAAAAAAGTTTATAGGAAAAGGTTAGATGAAATGTACTAAGGGAGAAAAAATTATGTATGCGAGGAATTAGAAAAGTGGAAAGATCAAGTAAGAGGTAAGATATATAGGTAGTAAAGCGAAGGAAATAATAATAAATTAGGATGAATTAGATTGCAAATAAGCAGGGAGTCTTAGATAAAAAAAAACAGGATTGATTTTTATTTTATTTTCAGGAGTACGAAAAGAAAACAACAACTGGTTTTATTCTATCCATTATATGAAGTATCACCAGCCCATCATAAAAAAAACGAAAAAGAAGTGGAAACCAGGAAAGGAGGACCAATACCGCTGAATAAAAGAAAGAAAAGAAGAAGAATTTGAAATATGTATTAAAAAAGGATTTTGTATATTTTCAATATTATAGTCTATTTTTGAATTTAAAAAAAAAAAAACAGAATCTTTGAACCTTTATAATCTAAAATCAGCGTTGATACCAAAGTCAAATTAGAATATTGCTAAGTAGCCAAGAATCAGACTTATGAGTTTTTTTTAACATATAATATCGTTCTTACCAACAGACGATGAAAACATTATAACAAAGCAGAATCCAATGAAAACATCATGTCCTCTGAAGTAGGAAACTTTCGGAAGTTTTGAGTCAGCATATGAGGCAAGAGTTACTAAGGACAAAATTGATGTAATGCTGATGCTTAGCTTCGCAGCAATATCAGATTCTGGTAGCAAGAAAGCAAGCCACGAAACCATGACGATCATTAAGGCAGGAAAATAAATCGACATTAAAGCAATTAAAGGAGATCTTCTAAGCTTAAGCTCAAACCAAAGTACTTGGTAGACGGAGTCATTCTCGTCAAATACCACTATAAAGAGATAAACAAAAAAAAAAATAAAAATAATAGAAAATTACTAAAGCGTTGATAGTAAACCTAAAAACTTAATCTGTCCTAAGAGCTATGAACATACGAAGGGTTTTACTAACACGGAAGGAGAAAGAAACTCATTAAAGAATTATAGTAGCCATTTTGCCGGGAGCATATAGAAAATGTATAAAAGAATTTATTTTTTTAATTTCAAAGAGCCGCTTATTTGGGTGATCATCCTTCTATGCGTGGGTTAAGCCGAGGTATTCTTCGCTCATATATAGAACTACCTTATTTAAACATGTACATTTTAAACATATATCATATGCAACAGATAGCAATGGCTAAGTAAAGAGCGATATGGCGTCTATTATTAAAATTGTTTTTCGTTTCTTTTCCCCGGCCACTTCATATGGAAATGATGATCATAGAAACTCTGTAGAGCAAAAATTGAAAATCTAACTTAAAGAAGTAAAAATGGTTTTAGGGTAGCCGGCCCCCCTCCACACACCATTTTCACATACCCTTAAGAAGTTGAAATAAATAAAAAAAATGCTAGATGCGTCTGGGTTGCCAAATGATGCATCTGCAATATCTTAGGAACAGTTTAGGGTGTTTATTTTTAACTTCCATTGAACTTTGAGGGGAATATTGACTTAAACCAAAAGACGCTATATTGATCCAGGTTGTCAAAATGGCGTATCTGCAATACCTCAGGTATAACTAAAGATCTAAAGTTGAAACTCTTATGAAATAATGAGGGGGGAAATGAGTTAAATCAAAAGACAGTATGTTTCTTAGAAGTTGTCATAATGTTTTTTTATCTGTAATATGTCAGGAAGGCTAAGGATATTAGGTTGAAACTTCCAGGAAATGTCGAGGAGATATGAGACTAAAAAAAATTTATGTACATACAAGTTGTCACAACGACGTATCTGCAGTAACTTAGGCACAGCTTAGGGTATTCGTTGAAATTTTCTTTTGAAGGGGATAATAAATTAAATCAAAAGACACTAGGTTCATCTAGGTTCATCTAGGTTGTTAAAACGGTGTTTCCAAAATATCTTAGGAACGACTAAGGGTATTCATTGAAACTTTCAGGCAATTTTGAAGTATGTTGAACTAATTTAAAAGAAGATATAAACGTCCGTTTTGTCAAAATGGCGTTTGTGTAATATCTAACGTACAGCTAAGGGCAATAAGTTGAAAATCTTCTAGGGAATGGTAAGAAAATATTGAACTAAACCAAATATACCATTTCCATCCAAGTTGTAAAAGATGACGTATCTGCAATATCTTAGGAACGATTATTGGCATTAATTGATTATTTCACGGTATTTTGAGGGATAATGTCTAAATCAAAAGATACTATTTTTAACCCTTCAAAAAAGTAATAGATCTTTAGTTTAAGTATAATTTTAACCCGAAAAAAGCAAGGTCTCTAGGAGTGTTGGAGTCGTCAGAAACGTAAAAACCCACATTTACTGAGTCGATTTTTTAAAACTGTTTTCTACAGTTTAGTCCAGTCATTTGTCTCATTTTATCACGTTATTTGGATGTCAACCCTTTCTTCATTACTGAAGCCACTTTTGAAATTTTATGGTAAAGCAAACTATTACTCCGGAAATTAACTGTTCTTCATTTAAATCCTGGCTTGATTGATATCTTCTTATTTAATTTTGGTTCCTTTTTTTACTTTTTTTAATTGCATGGCAGCCTTCCTGCTGTGCTTTGTAATAATATATCTTCTATTTTTGACCAATCGACTTATCATTACCGCACTTTCAACAAATTACAGATTCCTCATATTCCCTCAATGTGATCTGACTTCAGGTCCTTATAGCTTGTAACATGAACTGGACCACAGTCCCGGACTCTGCACAAAGCTGTCACTCCTTTCGTTGCTTCGAAGAATATGTGAGAATATTTAGTTAATAATTAACCATATTTTTTTGTTTCCACTTTTTTAGTTTTCCCTGGGATTGATGTCTGTGGATTTTAATTGGATGTTTACTTGAGTTTGTGAAGTCATGAGCTATCCCCTCCCCTTTGAAGATTGTGACTTTAAGGTATAAGACTGGATTTGATTTTTAATTTTGTTCATATTTGTGTTGATATTTGTTTCCCCCTTGTTCTTTCCAAGGCATGGAGCCTTATGGTGATGACTCTGTTTAAGTTTCCTTTTTTTCTTAGTCACCGCAGTTTTTTAATTAAATAAATGAACTCAACACCAGACCAGGTTGCCAAAATGGAACATCTGCAATATTTCAGGAACAGCTAAGGGTGTTAATTTATACTTTCGGGGAGTTTTGAGGGATATGTGGAACGAAATTAAAAAATACTATACGGAACCAGGTATTTAAATTGCACATTTAAAATATATTAGGGACAGCTATGGGCAGTAACTTGAAACTTTGGGGGATTGGTTTGAAGGATGTTGAAGTAAGTAAAAAAAACACTGCATATCCAGGTTATTGAAGTAATGGCGTATATCTAATGTCTCGGTAAGAGTAACGGTATTAAGATGAAACTTTCAAGGAACGTTGAGGTAGATTTTAAATTGAATCAAGAGACACCATATGAGTCTTGGTTGTCAAGAGGGAATGTCTACAATATCTCAAGAATGGCTAACAGCATTTAATTGAAACTTTAGTGATCATATAAGAAACATTATGTGGAGATAGATGTCTATATAATCTTAGGAACAGAATTCGATTTTTGAAACTGGATATTCAAAGTTCCAGTACCCTTTTTAACAGTCAAAAACAGTTAGAGGGTAGCATGCTCTTCAGTTAAGCTCATTATTCGTCCTCAGCGCCTATAATCCCAAACACACCCAGTCCAAATTTTGAGGCTACCGTGTCGTCTACAATAGTTGTAAGATTTAGCTAATTTTTACGCAGGGACGAGAGCAAATGTATCTGCAAGGACTCCCACAGCACCTACAACAATGGTCATAAATTATGCAATCTGTTCTGATTTTGCCTATATGGAAAGGTGGAGCACGTTTGATTCTGGGGGTTCTGGAACAGGTCTGGGAATACAATTGAAACTTTCAGGCTCTGCTTCAAAAAGGAAGGACCGACGGATGGGCAAGGGGTAATCAAATTTAAATCAGGGGAAGAGGAAAAGAGTTAATCTTTTTTATCCAATCCATATGTACAAACAGTCCTTGTATTACAGGGTCTTATGAGACTTTTGCATTTCCTGGGAAGAGCAGCACATGTAGTAATACAGTGCAGGTCTTGTGTAAGTTGGTGAAGTTCAAGGCAGGGAGTGTGTTGACTCTTCAATAGCCTAACATGGCCTTCCGAAAAGTTGAGTTAATAAAGCTGTTAAAATGGCCTAAAGACGGAATATGTCGTTTCTCACACAACATTTAGCAGAGACTAAACTAAACAGTTTGGATAATTTCTGATCTTGAATATTACTTTCAATATTATTGAATGATCAGTTGAGTAGAAGGCAGTAGAAAAGTCAATGAAGGTTCCAACTCCTTTGGTTCTGGGAACTATGTTGAAACAACTGTCATGTGAGCTAATCAGTGCACCATTATGCCTGCCCTGAATGCATCTTCGATCAGTTAGATCTGTTGTGTTTCTTATAAACCTGAATGAGCTAACAATAACTTAATTTTTAGTCCCTTACAGCCATAATGATAAAGAACATGCTATGGAAGCTTTTTACGTTCAGTCCATGTTATTTCTAAAATGAAAGAAATGATAGAGGGAAATAGTGCTACACATGAGCTTGGACACATCTTGGGCCCAGGGACTCACCCGGTCCCATCCAACTATAGAGATTAGAAATATCTGCACTATTTTAATTTCAACAAGTCCACCTTTCTTCTAAAACATAAGCGTTTATATACGGTGTTCGTACAATACATGTGTAACAGTGTTCAGTTTTAGTAATACTTGTACTGCTCCATTTAGTGAAATTTTATTAGTAAGTTTCAGTTTAATATTATTTGTTATAGTTTTGCAACTTCGATAATTATATAATTTACCCTGAATCTTCGACGTTCCGATTTTTGTTCTTAATCTTTGCAGACAAATATTAGAAACTACAAATCTTACCTGGTGTGTAGTCCACAGTCTCTATACCTCGGCCTGAAGTGTGTACTTTGAAGTCCATGGCTGACAACGATGGAAAAAAGTATGATCCGGAATCCTTCCATTTTAGATTTATTGAATTATTGCCATAGGTGTCTAGAAATAAAAGTAAGCTCTTTCATTTAGCTGAGATTGAGGCAAGTATGTATGAATACTTACAGATCATGTTTTTAAATCTTATAAATTTGCTAGATGATCTTATACCTATTTCTGAGATAAACGTATCTAATAGCTCCACAATTTCACAAAAATTGTCTGACAGCGTAAATAAAAATGATCTATTGGGCACAATTTCAATATATTATTTTTCTCTTCCGAATTGACTTTATTTTACCCTGTTAACTAACCATAGAAAAGAAAAAAAAAAAGTGTTCAAATTTAATACTAGCCTACAAAATCAGAAAAATTTTACATATAGCTCAAGCTACATTTAGAAATTAGGAGGAGGGTGGTAAGACGCAGTTACATTGTAAATAGCTCTTCAATGTTCGATAACAAGAATTTTCTGAATATAATCAAGTAACCATTTTGTATAACGCTTATATCAGAAGAAAGAAGAACTTACTTGTGATTGTACCTAGTTTAGAAGGGAATTTCTCTTGGAGGGGGGCATTTTTGTAGTGGAGAGAGGGAATTTTGCATGGTGGTGGGGTTATTTTCTGGGAGGAACACGCTAGACCCAATTCATCAATGTGTATTTATTTCGTTAATTTTTTCCTCAGGGGTAATCATTTCGACCCAAGGTCCTAAAATTTTGAAAGAGACTGATACTGAAGGACTGATATTGAAAGTTCTAGAGCCATTTTATGTTACAAGGGTGGGTCTTTCCATATCAAACTGAATTTTTTGCAATTTTGTGGATTTAACAACAATTATGCACCGAAAAGGGGCAAGACCATATTTTTTGCACCGAAATATGTTTTGTACTAGTGAACGTTCACGTTAAAAAGAAAGGTTTGACAAGGGAGGAGTCCCTTACATACATAAATAATGCCTGATTTACGCTTTCATGTCAATATTTACTTTTATTTGGAAAATAAAACTTCTTTTTTTTTATTTATCATGAAAATATCACAACAGCCCTTTGTACCGAAACACAACCTATATATACATTTTTCTTCTATTTTAAGAGCATATTCATATTAGCTTGCCTTAGTATCTTTCTAGATTTTAAACTTAAATGAAACTCCTGTTTCGTGTGGAGTGCTAAATTCAGGATAATGTAAAACTATCTGGGGTGATGTAAAAGGCTGGTATGAAAATGCCAAAATTTGGCCGAATCAAACCTGGAAGACGAAACAACAAAAATAAACTCTAATCTGTTTAGTGTGAATTGTCACAATAATTATATATATATATATATTTTCATAGCTATTGCGGTGCTCATGATCTTTTGTATCTTAATATCTATGTTGTTTCCTTCTAAGTGAAAGGGTTGGTAATAAACCCTTCTTCAAAGGATTGGTAGTAAATTCCATAGCTGCTAAAAGTCAACAAGTCAAGAACAAATCAAAAAGTAAAAAAAAAGTCAAAGAATAGTCAAGCACACTAAACCAAGTTACAACTACGAAATTTGTTCACGACTTATTTCTTATGCCCTTTTCACTAAAGTAAGAATTTACTTACAACTTTCTATGCGTATCTTTGTCGTAAGGGTGTCAAATGGATAAAGGTGCAAGTCGTTACTATATCGAGCTGTCAAGCTCATCCTAGAAAGGAAAAACATATTCAGTAAAAATCTGCTAAACTGATGTATAATAGTCAGAAAAGGTAGATAACTTTTATTCTGCTGATATATTTTCTTTTTGGTGCCTTTGTTTTTTCCACTTATTTGTATAATTTTTTTCATCGGAGATAATTTTCAAATCAATTCTACATTACTGCAATCCTGATTGTTGCAATACAGTTTTATTCCCCAGCCCCTTTTATTTTCAAGTATTAAATCTTGAAAATCCACAAATTCGAAAAACTTTATTCATTCAATTAAATTTAGTGCAACAGCAACACCTCCTTCTCTCACTTTAAAAGTCTAAAACCTACTGCGTCATTGGCACTCTACTGAAAACTATATGCGTCTTGTTTTTTTTTTTTTATTTAAATAAAAAAGACAAGTTTTTTTAACTGAAAGTAAGGAGCGACATTAAAACTTAAATCGAACAGAAATTATTCCGTACATGAAAGGGGCTGTCCCCTCCTCAACGCCTTGCTCTTTACGCTAAAGTTTGACTTTCTCACAACTCTATTTTCTTTAAACAATGAAAATCACACCATCATATTCAGCGTATCAGAGAACCCTACTGTAGAGGTTTCAAGCTCCTACCTACAAAAATGTGGAATTTTCCATTTTTTGCCAGAAGAAAGATCACGGATGCGTGTTTATTTGTTTTTTTTTCTTTTCCTCAGGGGTGATCGTATCGACCCAGTGGTCCTAGAATATCGTGAGAGGGCTCATTGGAACGGAAATTAAAAGTTCTAGTACCCTTTTTGAGTGACCAAAAAAAATGGAGGGCAACTAGGCCCCCTCCCACACTCATTTTTTCCCCAAAGTCACCCGATCAAAATTTTGAGATAGCCATTTTGTTCAGCATGGTCAAAAATATTATAAATATGTCTTTTAGGATGACTTAATCCCTCGAAGTCCCCAGGGGGAGGGCTGAAATTTATGAGCTTTATTCAATGTTAACATATAGTATTGCTTATTGGGAAGTATACAGGAGGAATTTTTCTGGTAGTGAGGGGTGGGGGTGAGTCGGGGGTTATATGGGAGGATCTTTTCATGAAAGAAGTTTTCATGGGGGAAGGGACATTGCTATGATGGGGGCGCCGGATTTCCCATCATTATTTAAAAAAAAAAATCAAAGATTAAATATAAAAAACAGGTTTTTCAACTGAAAGTAAGGAGCAACATCAAAACTTAAAACGAACAAAAAAATATTAGCTATTTGATAAGGTTCACCTTCTAGTCAATGCCTCGCTCTTTAAGCCAAAGATTTTTTAGTACTTTCATAAGAGCTATTTATTCTAATTAACGGCCTTTGTGATTAAAGGGGTTATTTTTAAAGAATTGGAACTAAATTTTGTTTACTTATCAAAAACTGTTTGACTATAATGAAAATTATATAATCCCTATCTATGTTTCAGCTAACATGGGATAGATCTCGTTCTTTGCTATAACTAATGTAAAAAAAAAAAAAAAAAAAAAAAAAAAAAAAAAAAAAAAAAAAAAAAAAAAAAAAAACACATCCGTGGTCTTTCTTCTGGCAAAAAATTCCACATTTCTGCAGATAGGAGCTTGAAACCCCTATAGGAAGGTTCTCTGACACGCTGAATCTGATGGTGTGATTTTCATTAAGATTCTAAGACTTTTAGGGGGTGTTTTTTCTCTTTTTTTTGAAAATAGGGCACATTTTCTCAGGCTGGTAACTTTTCATGGATATAAGTAAACTTGATGAAACTTGTATATTTAAAATCAGCATAAAATCGGATTCTTTTGATGTGTCTATTGATATTAAAATTCCGTTTTTTAGAGTTTCGGTTACTATTGAGACGAGTCGGTCTTACTATACAGTTCGTTACCACGAACTGTAAGAAAATATTGTAAATAGTAACCTTTTCAATGTGATTATAATAACTTTATATTAGTTCTTTATTATAATATACAATGATTCGTTTTATTACTTCAGTACTATTGGCTACAGTTCGTTCCTTAATGTTACTATCATAAAAATTATATAATCCCTATCTATGTTTCAGTTAACATGAGCTAGATCTCGTTCTCTGCTATAATTAATGTAAAAAAAAAATAAATAAATAAGCACGTATCCGTGATCTTTCTTCTGGCAAAAAAAAAATTACAAAATTCCATATTTTTGCAGATAGGAGCTTGAAACCTCTACAGCAAGGTTCTCTGATATCGCTGAATCTGATGGTGTGATTTTCATTAAGATTATATGACGTTTAGAGGATGTTTCCTCCTTTTTTTTTCGCAAATAAGGTTTTTTTTTCGCTTTTTTTCGCTTTTTTTCGCTAATTTTCTCAGGCTCTTCACTTTTGATGGGTAATATTTAACTTCACGAAACTTATATATTTAAAATCAGCATGAAAATTTGATTCTTTTGATGTATCTATTGAAATAAAAATTCCGCTTTTAGAGTTTCGGTCAATATTGAGACGAGTCGCTCTTACTATACATTTCGTTACCACGAAACAGTTTGAAACAATCCGGGAAACAGGAAAGAGCCTACAACTTTTTCTTATTTGGAATAGTAAGAGACAATCCTCAAAAAGTCAGGCAGCTAACTAAGTCCATAACTAGTTCTTTATCATAATCTTCATTAATCAGATGTTTTAATATATCCTACATGGTCTAGTGGTTGGGATAGCTGGCTCTCATCCAGTTGACTCGAGTTCTATTCCCGGTACGACTATTTCTATTGCAACTACTTGTAAGGCTAAGAGCAATAAGATGAAAATTTCAAGAAAAAAATGAATATACAGATTTTTGAAAGGACATGTCATAGCAATGGCTAATTGTATGAAGTTAAGCGCTAATACTACTGCTGTGACTACTATTACAACTATTATGCCCAAGTGTTTGAAGGTGAAATTCTGTAGAATATTTCAGGGGGAAGGTAAACTGCGTAACAACACACCATCGGTACATCAGCAATATCTAAGGAACAGTTTTGAGTGTGAAGATTAAACTTAAAAATGCTTGTTGAAGGGGTGTTGAACTAACAAAAGACGATATTTACATCGTAATACTACTGCTTCTACTCCTACAACTACTACTACTGCTACTATTATTATCACCACTACTCATGGGCACCCATAAGCTGAATTCCAGGGGGGGCAAACCTCATCTAATTGGCACTTTTAATGCTATATAATAGAAATCTCAGAACAAAAATATAAAAATATAAGGCAGCATCATTCAGCCAGGGGGGCAGTAGCCCCCCCATATGGGCGCCCATGCTACTACTACTGCTACTGCTACTAAAGCTAAGACTGCTGGTGCAGTCTTAGAAAAAAAACATGCAGTAGAAAATGCTACTACTGCTGCTACAACTATTGCTACTACACAAGCTAAGGCTATTAAGATGAAGCTTTCAAGGAATATTTAGGCGGACGTTGAACTAAATGAAAACGAAGTATGATCATGTAGATTGTCAAAAGGTGACCAACCAATACCACAATAATGGCTTACATAATTAAGTTTTAGCTTTCTGGGTAAGCTGCGGTGTATTTTGAACTAGTCAGAAGACACTACATATATACATTTACTGCTATTTTCACAGTTACTGTAACTAAGGGTATTAAGTTAAAACTTTTGGAGAACGTTTAGGCGGGTTTTCACTTGAACAAAAAAAACTATATGCACACAGGGATTAAATGGGCATACAGGCAATATCATAGGAAGCGCTGCTTTATCGTAGCTAATTATATCATTGATATTTTATAGCAGCTAAATTTGATTAGGAATTAAAAGCTCTAGTGCCCTTTTTAAGAGTCAAAAGCTATTGAAGGGCAATCAGCCCTCCGCTTTAGCTCATAATTTTCCAAACACTTCCAATCAAAATTTTAAGACTGCCATTTTGTTCAGCATAACTGAACGGTTTAGTAATTATATCTCTATGGTTATTGGGTAGGTCAACCACCCACTGCTATGCAATTTGCCCACTACGCTAAGAAACTAAATTTGCTTTGAAATTAAATCAAAACGAACTGTGTGTATGCTCGTTGCCAATAAGACATCTCAACAGTGTCCCAAAAACGACCGAGGGTATTAAGTTCAAACTTTAGAGGCTGCTTCTATTACCACTTCTGCTCTTAAAAAGTAAATAATTCAAAAGAGTGTAAGCGTATCCAAGCTATCAAATAGCATAGATAGAATTCTTTGGGAATGGTATTAAGTTTGTTTACAGGTCAGCTAAAGGAGGTACAAAACTAAATTAAACACTACTATTTGTGTCAAGGTTTTCAAAATGGTGTATGTTTTAAAAATTGTTGAAGAAGTTTTTCCAGCATACAAATAGCAGGTCAAACTAAAAATCCTTAAACAAAAACAAAAGATTTAAACTATTATTCTCTTTTTCCCTGAAAGAGGCGATGTCAATATAAATGAACAGAAATCAACTTAAAAAAGACTATTTCCAGAAAATATATTTACCAAAGAAAATTAAAGAACTCTATTAAACCAATAACAAGCAAAATTAGAATTATATAATCTATCGAGTTTATAACTACCAAAATCAGCATCAATAAATAAATGAAACCCAAAAAAACAGAAATTACAATAAATTTCCGAGTTAAACTCAAAACGAGCAGAATGTAACACAAGTCGGGCTAAAACAAGTAGGTCAGAATATAATTTGCACTTCACTGAATTTTTGTTTAGTGTTATTACTTTTGTAACTTTAATAAATAAAAAATTATTAAGATTTTAAGGAAAAAATATCAACATTTGTGTTTGATAAATATCAGCATATTGCACATTATTTTGTGGTGGTTTTTCAGTAAATTCCAAATTATATTCTGAACTTGAGAAGGCATAGGGGTTTTGAGCCCTATTCATGATAATTTATACTTGTTTTGAGTTCCAAGGGCGGATCCAGGATTTTTTTTTCGGGGGGGGGGTGGTTATTAATTTTTGACTCAGTTTTCGACTAATTTTACTGATTTTTACCTCGTTTTACTAATTTTTGACTGATTTTCGACTCGGTCGAAAATTTGGTGGGGGGTTCAAACCGGGTAACCCCCCCCCCCTGGATACGGCCTTGATTTATTCTAATCTCTGTTCGTTTTGGGTTTCGTTTATGTATTGATGCTCATTTGTGGTAGTTTTAAGCTTGGTAGATTCTTTGAATCTATTTTTGTTCATTTTTTGTTTAATGGAGTTCATTACAGCTCAGTTTGTGGGATTTTTTACATTAATTACAATAAATAACCGAATTAAACTCAAAACGACCAGAAATTAACATTAGTAGGGCCGACAAACCCCATGCCCTGTCAAGATCAGAATATAACTTGCATTTTACTGAAAACAAATACAATTTAAATGTTTTCACTTTTTTAACTTAAATGAATGAAAAATTATTAAGAATTTTAGGAATAAATATCGGTATATGTATATTAAACTGTCAATTTACATTAACTTGTTGTTTTTTTTTTCAGTGAAGTGGAAATTGTGTTTAAGATTAAATTATGTTTCCCCCTCCTCAACACTTCACCCTTTACGCTAAATTTTGGATATTGCCCCTGTTCTTAAATAGCAACTCCTGAAACACAAGGGTTTAAAAGTACCATAAAAAGTACAATAACCATAATAATAACAAGCTTTTTCAAAAGTACCAAGAAACTTTAGCATGAAGAGTGAAGTGTTGTTGAGGGGGCAACCCCCCTCATATATATAATAATTTCAGTTCGTTTTAAGTTTTTATAAGTCCATTTTGAGTTGAAAAAACTTTTTTTTTTTAATAATAACGTGAAGATCGGGGTATTAAGGAGGGGACAACACTTTCATATGGGGAATAATTTATGTTCTTTTTAGCATATAGTTTAATATTTCTCCTTAGTTTCAGTTGAAATAAAGTGTTTTTTTTTTTATTTATTTAATTTCCTTCAAACAATTTTTTAGTTCAAATGTAATACAAGACAATCGACAAGTAAACCACTCACCTTTGCTAGCTAGCTTTATTCGTTGCACTCTAAAATACTTGTCCCGTTTTAGCATAAATAGAGAAAATTTGAGGGGTGAGAGACATCTCTTGCATAAAGTAAAATTTTTCTTCGTTTTAACTTACAATGTTGCTCTCAAATCTTCATTAACAAAAAGATTTACTTTAAATTCAATTTTAGAAGCCATCAACAAACGGGTTTGATATAAAACAAAATTCTTTAAGGGAAACAGTTCAAGGTAGTGGTGTAGCACAGTTTTTAAGTGGGGTACTCTTCTAAAGCGTTAGATGTCTAATGTAATTAACTAAAAAAAAAAACTTTTTCCACAAAATAAGAATTCAAAGAAAAGTAAAGAACTCCATTAAACTAAAAATTAGCAAAAATAAAATCAAATAATCTACCAAGCATGAAACTACCACAAATCAGCATCGATAAATAAATGAAACCCAAAATGAACAGAAATTACAATAAATAACCAAGTCAAACTCAATACGAGCAGAAATTAACATAAGTTGGGCTCAAAACCCCTATGCCTTCCCAAGGCCAGAACATAATTTGTACTTTACTGAAAAAAAATATAAATGCTTTTACTTTCATAACTTTAATAAATCAAATAAGATTAACATTTTGATTACTAAATATCAGTATATGTATATTAAACTGATAATGCACATTCATTTATGTTTTTCCAGTATTATAATAGATTGTTTGGATTACATCAGACAACTCATTCACAGATTCTGAAAGGTGATGGGTCTGTTTTCGCTGAAACTACGTAGGTCTATTTTGATGCTTAGATTTTGGTTGAAGCTCATTAGGTGTAATGAAGATAGACTAGTAGGAGCAGCTTATTATCAGATGTTGAGTTATAGTTCGAAAACGCCTTGGCCATCCCAAATTAGGTCATTACTAGAAAGAGTGGGAGTGCCTTACTTATGGAATGATGGTCTTGGTTCCCATGATCTACCAACAAATTTAGTAAGCCAGGTACGATTTATCTTAGAGGGTCAAGAAATTCAGTTTTGGCAAGGGCTGGTCTTAAATTCTACTACATTGAATCATTATAATCAGGTTAAACCTAGTTTTGGAGAGGAAATCTATTTTAAATTTAATTTACCGGCTATGATTTTATGTCGATGGATTCAGCTTAGGCCGAATTGCCTTCCAATTCGGAGCAGGCAAATGGTGTTCGACAGGGGGATAGTACATTCTGATGGTCGGTATGTGTGTCCCCTCTGTAGAGATGATGACGAAGATTTGGACCAATTTCTCCGAAAGTGCCTGCTGCTCTCTGATTTAAGGAAAAAATACTTAAATGGGATTGTTTTTGCTGCTTCCGGTTCTGCTGCTGGTATTTTAAAAAGTAGTAATCCAACCACAATATTTCGTATTGGTGCATACATAGAGAAGGGATTAGAAAGAAGGAAAAGTTTTTACAATTCATTATTATTAACTATATGGAATTACATTTATTTTCTCGATAAATTACCATAAGGTATTTTTTGCTATGTATCATGTTAATGTGTGTTTCGTAATTTAACCCTTGCCCTGACGACTGTGGGGGGAGTGTCGTGCTCAAAGGTATAATTTCCTGAAGTTTAAACTGCGTGGAAAAAAATGGCTATATCAAAATTTTTATTGGAGGTGTTTGGGGAAATGGTGGGAGTGGAAGGGGTGTTAGTTGCCTTCCAATCACTTTCGACTATTGAAAAGGCACTAGCCATTCCAATTTCCAATCGAATGAGCACTTTTTGAATTTTCTACGACAACGCGTTCTATAAAAACCTTATATGCCCCAAGGGCATAACTTAAAACCCTTGCCCTGAGGGCTGTGGGGGGTTGTCATCCTCAAAGACCTAATTTCCAGAACTTAAAACTACGTTGAATAAAATGGCTATCTGAAAATTTTTACTGGATGTGTTTGGGGAAAATGTGGGCGCGAGACGGGGATTAGTTGCTCTCCAATCATTTTCGACTAATAAAAAGGGCACTAGACCTGAAACTTCCAATCGCATGAGCCTTTTTTGAAATTTCTACGACAATACCTTCTATAAAAACCTTATATACCCCCAGGCCATAACTTACAACCCATGCACTGAGGGCTGTGGGGGAGTGTCCTCCTCAAAAACATAATTTCTGTTTGGAAATCAACTACGCTGAACAATTTCTATTTGGAAATCAACTACGCTGAACAGAATGGCAATCTCAAAATTTTGATTGGATGTGTTTCGGGAAATGGTGGGCGTGGAAGGGATGCTAGTTGCCTTCCAATCATTTTCGACTATTAAAAAGGCACAAGCCACTCCAATTTCCAATTGAATGGATCCTTTTCGAAGTTTCTGCGACAACTTCTTCGATACAAAGTGCCCTGCTCTAAAGGAAAAAATAATAAATAGTAAATTGGGCCAACATCGTTCTTATATGCACCCAAGACATGACTTAAAACCCTCGCCCTGAGGGTTGTGGGGAGTGTCCTCCTCCAACAAGTATTTTCTATCTGGAAAACAACTACGCTGAACAAAATGGCAATCTCGAAATTTTGATTGGATGTGTTTCGGGAAATGGTGGACGTGGAAGGGGTGTTAGTTGCCTTCCAATCACTTTCGACTATGAAAAAGGGCACCAGCCACTCCAATTTCAATCGAATGAGCCCTTTTCGGAGTTTCTACAACAACTCCTTCGATACGAAGTGCCCTTGTATGAAAAAAGAAAACAAAAAAGTAATAATACATTGTGCCAACATCGTTCTTTACTTAGGCAGCGCGATTGCGCTGCCTATGATTAAAGCAGTTTATTTATCTACATGTCTGTTGTGTCACCTTGAAAAACGGCTCCAAAGAGAGAAATGATTCATCAGAAGGAAGTAAGTGGATGTACTTATTGAAGCCTGGGATTGAAGCTACATCCAATATTTCCTGTATTTTGAACTTTTTGGTATATTTTGTTCTTTGGGAATGCAACATCCTACCTTACAAGCTCCGCAGGTGTCAATTGAGTTTTAGAATCCCAAGCATAGGGTGGTCAGTCATATTTGGTGACAGGATCTTTGGAGCGAAGGAGTTCCCCAGCCTTCTACCTCACGAGGATTGAATGTCATCGAAATGACTGGCGGTTATCATCGATTTTTTTCTTTTTTTTGGCTCGTAATGTGTAAATCTAATTCCTAGATTGTTAAATATTTTACGAGAGGCGTATTTAGCTTGTCTTTCAATACGGTAATGCAGAAAAATTAGTCCAACTGCATTGAGGAAAATATCTTTAAACAATAGATTTTTTACAGACCTGCTTAGTTAATTCAGAGTTCATGTTTAAACAAAACCATTTTAAACAGTTTCTAAGAAGTCTTAGCTTTAATCTGCCCAAGTTAGGTCCTTCTCGCTCAAGCAGTTTATAATTTCAGGTATTGTATTGTGCACACTTTTTTGGGGGAAGGGGAGGGGAGAATTGTCAAACAAACAAATATAAGAAAATGTATAGAAAATTGATGTAGATACCTATTGCGTAAACACTGAACACACCTTTCCGACTTCTCCCTTCCGCTATATCGGCCTTTCATACCGCAACCACCATATTGCCTAATATTACCTGCAATGTCAAAAGCTTTTCCTGATATATACAAATCCATTCAGAACAGTCCCTTATAATCGCAGTACAAGTAGCAAAAAATATTGTCAAAATTATTAAAATTATTCTTAAAAATGCCAGCTTTAAACCATGGAGCCAGAAAGTGAATTTTTGGTCATGAAGGAACATTTGTCTACCAAACTATTAAAATTTAGTAAAGAAAGCTGAGGAATTTTTTTTGCTGCTCAGCAACAAAAATCATTATGCTCCGTCATTCTACGATTTTCTTTTCTAAATACAAACTAAAAGCTAGAACTGTTATCAATGAGATATAAAAGTTCCAACTTAAAGTTATGACCACAGTGAATTTGTTTATAGAATTCACTCCACTGACTCCACAGAACCAAATGACTGTTCTAGCACAAATTAAAATTTGCGGAAAAAATCCTTTGAGAATAATAGGTTCACTCTTCATAAAATAAGACCTCTACCCTAATTTTATTATATGGATTACGCTTACATATCACTTCCAAGAATTTCCCCGTTCTGTCTAACTGAAAGAATTGAATTTTCCGGATATGTAAGAATTCTTGATTCAGGAAAATAAGTGTCAGGAGTCCAGAGACAATGCTTTTGACTGGTAGAAACTCTGTAGGGACGAACTGAATTGAATTTGAGTCGTTGATCAATCCAGTAGTGTCTCATATAAAAATCCAACGTAATCTCCTGAATTAAGATTCAAGATAAACTTAAACAATCAAGCGCATATAAAAACACATAAGCAGTTAGGAGTATTGGAATTTGTCAACCATATGGACTAAACGGGTCACCTCACTAACCTTCCCCATCCCCAAATGGTCTGTTTATCCTTGCACTCTGTTTTAGCTTGTACTTTTGGGGATTTCTTCCTATTTTAGGGATCTTTTAGGGACACTTATTTTGTATTTAAGGATTTAGGCAAATCTAGGAACAAGTAAAGGTTTCTCGTACATTGCATATGCTCAGTATTCTTCGAAAATCCCATGTTGCAGTACTGGTTTAAGTTCCAAAGATCAGCGTGGAATAAAAAAAAAAAAATGTTGACGGTTAATTAATCGTCGTCGTCATTCAAGACGCATTTACTAATTTAGGCTACCTAGAGTTTAGTTTATTTTTAAAGAATGCCTTTGATTGGTGTAAACTGACGATGTAAGAGACTATTTGTTTGTCATTGCAGTAATTGTGGAATAGAGCGATTGAACCCAATATGTTCACTTGGGATCCTTTCACATGCTGGTTACTTCTTATTACCGTGGTCATCTGTATACCCAAAGGGAATTATCCAAATAGAGCACCAGCTGCCTTTGATAAAAAAAACTCATGTAGCACATTCACTGGTGACCTGACTAGGGTCACCAGTGAATTTGTTACATGAGTTTTTTTTTTATCAAGGCAGCTCGTGCTCTATTTGGACTTGCAACAGCAAAGAATTTGAAAGAAAAAATTATTAAGCTTATTTATAAATAAATGTAGGCAAGAGGTAAGAGTAAATGTAGTAGGCAAGACCCATGTTAATCTTGTTTAAATTCAAAATCACTTATAGAAGATGTTGGCCCACAGCCTGAAGCTCAGGCTGTCAAGGAGTGGACCATTGCCTCAAGCCCAAAAACCTTGGTTGAAGTGATAAATTTGGTCTCTACCTTCTTAAATAATGTATTGCACCAAGGATATCAGGCTTACCATTGGGTAAGGGTTATTTAATTGGTAAGACAAAAGTCAGATAGAAATAAAAGATATAGCCTATATGATTAAGTGGTTTTCCTTCATAAGAAAAACCTTATAAAAATATGAAAGTCACTTTAAACTAATCTAAAATGCATATGTAGCATACTCCTAAAAAATTTTGTTTCACTTCATACTCAGCCAAACCTTCCCCTCCCAAATGGATCAGTATTTAGCCAAGTCTATGTATCACAATTCTATCTTAAAATGAACCTAATCTTTTCTTCCTCGTTGTTTTTGGCGCGTGGTAAGCCTAATTAAACACCATTTTTTTTCAAAAAAGAAAAGTTTTGTGTATAATTTAGACTCAGAGGAAAATAATCTTCAAATTATGTCTAGTTTTTCCCAAAAGACAGTTGGATGATGAGCATGACTATATTTCAGGCGTTCACCTCCTGGTGGTTTCTCCAAAAGGAAAGCAGGTTTCCGGACAAAGTTCCGAAAAGAAAATATACGAGTAAAAGTTTGCTGACAAGTGTCTTCAATTAGCAACGTTAAAATTGGATAGAGAAAATAGTGCCAAACAAGTCAATGTAGAAGGCTTATGTAGCCTACTATAAGTTCTATTTGAACTATGTGTATTGTGGAAAATTGGAGCTGACAAAGCGTATTCTGACCAAGCAAACCTTCTTTCTTATTAAAAATTATGAAATACAGACTATCAAGAACGAGAACCAATACTACCGCGTCCGGGGCAACCGATGAAGTTACCGCGTCTGGGGCAACCAACGAAGGAACTGCGTCCGGGGCACCCAACGAAGTTACCATGTCCGGGGCAACTGATGATCTGACGACCGAGAATCTGGCGAATAGAGACCCTTTAACAACGTTGACAACTCCGACCCCGGAGGCTATGCTTTCGCCTAAATTGATTTTATCTATTGGAACCCTGAACGTTAGGACGCTTGCTAAATAAGACAAAATAGATCATGTCCTAACTGAACTAAACCGATATAAATGGGATATTATGGGACTTTCAGAAACACACCTCCCTAACACTGGCAAGGAAGGGATCGGCAACACTAAACTGACAGTGTCTGGGAGAACCGATGGCGTCCATCGCCAAGGTGTTGGCTTTTTGATGTCAAGTAAGGCACGAAGATCCCTGATTTCCGTAACGCCTGTGTCAGAACGGTTGATTATGATACGAATGAAAGGATCGCCAATCAATATCACGATCATACAAGGCTACGCTCCTGACTCCAACAAACTAGATGGAGAGTCTGACAATTTCTACCTTCAACTGCAAAGCCTAATTGACTCAGTTCCCAAAGAAGACCTTGTTGTTATTATTGGCGACTTCAATGCTATTGTTCGTAGCGCTTCTGCTGTAAACGAAGATGGTGTAGGTAAATTTGGCCTTGGAAGACTTAACAAGAGGGGAGAACGCCTCACTGAATTTTGAAGAGACAGCGATCTAGCCATTACCAATACTCTCTTCAAACACAGTGCACGTCGTAAGGCGATGTGTACCTCACCGTATGAAAAAAACCGTAATCTTATTGATTAAGTGGTCGTCTCTCGGCGGTGAAAATTGTCTGTGCTAGATACTGTCAAATTTGCAGGTGGCAATTTCGACAGCGACCGCTCCCTGGTCATGTCTGTATTTAAGATACACCTGAAATGTTCCACAAAGCTGAATAAGAGACCCGCTCGTTTCATCACACATCTTCTCAAAGACACTCAAACCCGCCAGACCTACATCGATGAACTGTCTACTCAAATATCGGACCTTCTTTCTAACATTCCTATAACTCTATTTAAAGAGGATATCAATAAACTGGTTACAGACTCCTCTAAAATCATCAGCGAAGTAGCAATTTCCGCCCTAGGAGCCAAAAAGGGTGATAAAAAGCCTTGGATAACCAACGAAATTACTTTATTATGTGCTGAGAAATGAAAACACAATAACAGGTCAGACAGAGGGAGCAGGGACAGATATAAGCAGTTGAAGCATGCTGTAGAAAAATCCACCCGTAGAACCCATCGTACCTACATTAAAGATAAATGCGAACAGTGTGAGTCTGATTTTAAGAAAGGCGACTCACACTTCATGTATAAGACAATTCTTGAGCTAACAAGCAAGAAAAGTCTCAGTTCGTGTGCACTGCTAGATAAAAACGGCCGAGATATAAAGCACAGAAGCTATCCGATCGAGATGGATGGAGCATTTCAAAGAAAAGCTTAATACTGATATCCCTCCGAGCCCTGCTATCCTGGACCTGTTTCCCGTCACTGTTTCAGACCAAAGCCCACATCCTCTCCGTTCTGAGGTCGAAGACGACATCCAAGCACTGAAGACTAAAAAGGCCCCTGGCCCGGACGGAATACATGCAGAACTGCTTAAAGTCCAGTGTAAACAACTTATAGATCTTTTCCACAAGATTGTATCCGCTGCCTGGAAAGAGGGCCTTTTCCCAGCTTCTTGGTGCGAAGCCACAATTATTCCGCTACACAGGAAGGGGTCAAAAGCGATATGTGATAATTACTATCCTATTAGTCTGACAAGTCAAACTGCCAAGATCTTCACCCGAATTATGCTCCAACGGATCAGAGCCGTGTCGTCCTTAGTCATCCAAGAACACTTAGCCAGTTTTCGCCCTGGAATACAGACCGTTGACCAATTTTTCACTGTTTGCCAAATTTTAGAGAAAAATCTGGAATTCGGTCGCGACCTGTATCAGCTCTTCATTGACTTTAGGCAAGCATTTGACCTTATTTGGAGAAATGGCCTAAGGCAAATCATCCTCCATTACGGAATCACACGAAACCTAGTCGACCTTATCAAAGATATTTACTCCAAATGGGGGAGTTGCGTCATGACTATTGAAGGTCTCACTGACAGTTTCCAGACGTCCGCAGGTGTCCTTCAAGGATGCCTCTTGTCTCCAGAGCTGTTCAACCTCTTCCTCACAGCAGTCTTATCCCTGGTGGAAACAACTTGCGGCGCACATATAGGGGGTGCTCAGACAGATGAGCAGGCCTACGCCGACGATACCGACGAAATGCCTGAGAATCTATAAGCCATTGCTAATAACGTTCTCAAAGCCACTAGTTCTTTTGGAATGATCATAAATGTATAAAAAACAAAGGCTATCTGCTGCTCACGAAAGCCACAGGATACAGTTAAGCCAGACCTGAAACTCAATGGAGAGTGTCCAGTGGGTCGACGAGTTCCCTTACCTCGGTAGTTTGATCACCAGCGAAAACAGCCTATCAAAAGACATTAAAAGACGTCTCGCACACTTGCAAGTTCCATTTTCGAAGCCCTTAAGTTTCAAAGCCCTATGGCGAAGCAATGATTTGTCTCTGCGGCTTAATACACGACTTTTCGATACCCTGATCATCCCCATCGCAATCTACTCATGTGAAATATGAACGCTGAAGGTGGATGACAATCGTCCGACTCGTAGCATTTGAAACTAAGTACCTTCGCCGCATCGCCGGGATCACTTACCTTGATAGAATCTCAAATGTTGAACTTCTCGAGCACCTTAAAATACAACAAACACATCTCATAAAGATCCAGCTCAAGCAACTTCGATGGCTCGGTCACATACAACGGATGAGTCAGTCCCGTCTCCCGAAGACCATCTTGGAAGGCCAAATTCACGGTTCTCGTCCTCGTGGTCGTCCCCCAAATAGGTGGAAGGAAAACTTTGCACCTCACCGCCTCTCAGACCTTCTTCGCCTAGCAGAAGATCGTGAAGAAAACAAAAGGCATATCTACGCCATTACGAAGAAAGAGGCCACAAGACGACCTTCAAGGACGGACGGGACTTAAGTCAAGCCAAGTAATTCAAGTCATCCTATACAGGCTTATTCGTCCCTAAGACAGAAGAAGACTTGGTGTGAGATATTCACGCCTACTTTTCCAGAAGCTTTTCAAGGCGAGACAAGTATGCCAAAACTCAGGAGCTTTTTGGATGCAAAGTGCATCGATTTTTTGCACCTGTGGATAATCCCTCCAGGCCAGTACAAAGATATTTATTGAGCAACGGGTTGCTCTTATTGAGTATTTTATAGAAACCAAGCTTGACGACCAATCTGCAATAAATTACAATATGATGTTTACATTACAAAGCAAATTGACAGTACAAAAGAAAGCCGTACCTTGAATTCATGGACTACTCTTTTGGCCTCTCCAATACATTCAACACAGTTTTTCAGTCCAAGCTCCCGCTTCTTCACTCCTTAAAGGAAAGTCTCAGCAAGCTTATAAATTATATCGCGTCTAACTTTCTTAGAGCAGGACTATATACGTAGTGTAGATTCGTTTACTGAATTGTATCCTTATTATTCAAGTGAGTACTTGCCTTTAAGCCAAACACATGTGGGAAAGGCTGTAACCGTTTCCATGCAAGAACACAAAGATTCTCAATAACCACGTGATAATACTGATCTCTTTTACCAGTTTTATTGAAAATACTATATAGTCCTAATGAAGTAGATCAAAGACCGTTCAAGTTTGAAGACAAAATTTATCGGTTTTTTGTTCTGTTTGTTAAACCAAAGACTGTAAAAAATTTAAAGCCAAAATCTCTAAGACTACTTTTTGTCAGATCTCCTGTTCTAACAAAAAATTTTCCTACCAGAAAACTGACGGAGAATTGAAATCACAGGCAATGACTGTTGTAAGGGAGCTTCATTTCAGAGATACCTTAGTTAAAGAACTGTTAGTGGAGCAGTGCTGAAAAAAAATATTCGTTCCGAAGGCTTGTGGTGGCGATATCAAGTACACAGATCTGTGGTGGTGCATATTACTTATCTTCTCGTTGCCTTTTAGCAATGTTTCAGTAGAGCGTTTGTTGAGCCTCCTGAATTTGACCAAAACAGACATCCGAAATAGTATCGAGAAAGTCACCATAGTCTCATTTATTCGAGTCAATTACTGGTTGAAACGAAAATAAGTCTTCATCATCTCTCAGGATGCCCAAAGCTGTCGCTGAATTCAAGACAAGGGCAAACGCTACATGGGATGAAATCCTGGAGATCGTAGGCCTACATATTTTGAGTTTGTCTTTTTTTTCTATTAGTGTAAAATATGTTATAAATTTACTTTTCATGTAAATTCTGTAGAAATCTCAGCACAAAGAATTTTAGGCAAATTGGAATCTAAATAGGGAGAATCGAAAGCAAAAAGTGGAAGCACTGGTCTTATCGAGTTTTTTTTAAGACCAACTTTCAAGTATTGTTTGGTTTTCTCTCAAGGTTCACTCTCGGATTTTTTTTTTCCAGTCCTTTTACTATTGTCCGCTTCAATTATATGCAAGTATTGGGTGAAGTGTCGCAGATGTCATCGATGACATTATAATGAAAAAGAACTTTCATGGCTGAATTGAGTTCGACGCTTTGCTCAAGATTTAGCTTCTGATTTTCCCTCTGAGTGACAGTTCCCTCTGATTTTTCCTCTAATCTTTTGCAGCTGGGGCTTTTGTTTTTTATAAGAAAAACGGCTTAAACAGTAGGAATAAATGGAAATAGGGCAGCGTTTATAAGAAAGAACAAAACAAGCCATATAACGAGCATTTATCGATAGTGAATGCTACCAGATAAATGTTGTTTGAAAGTGATATCTCAACAGGATTATTGGTTCTACTTGGGAGGGGTATGAGGGGAAGAGATCTTTAAATGGGCTGTATTTAAACTTATGATATTTTTTACTGGTTTAAAGAATGTTTAATAATTTCTTTACCTGGGGTGAAATGGCTATTTTCCGAATAATTATTGTTGTTACTGTGTGATTTGACTTAGAGGGGGGAGAATATTTCGATTACAAGGATATGTATGGGAGAAGAGTTGCATCTATTTCTCCTCCTCCCTCTGAAAAGTTGAATATTACAAAGTAAAGGAAAGCTCAGGTTATGGCCCAAATAATTCCCCTTTATAGGCTTATTGATAGGTGTTGAGAAGTTTTCCAGGACCATATTCTCTTGCCCTGGACCTTTTCTTTGCTTATGTTCTCACAAGCACTGTCCAATTCCAATACAAAATCTGGATCCAGAAGTTTCAAAGGCTTCATAAAGGAAAATTTGTCGTGTAAGCACCACAGCTTCTGTAGCCTGGATTTTATTTTCAGCAGCATTCTATCGACGGATTCAAATGTTTTTTATTCTCAGCTCCTGATCGTTCTTCAAACTGGTATTTTCTTTTAACAAATTTTAACAGTTTTTTCAACAAATTTCTTTTAACGCTTTCTCCTCCTCCTTGGCTCAAATTCTATTTCAAGCCCTTTGTACTTATTTTTGGGGAACACAAGTCCCTCAGACCTAATATTTAACCAGTTTTTACTAAAACATCCTCCTAAAACATTTAGGATAATGTTACATTTGTGAAGGATAAACCTTATTGTTTGCAAATTTGCTGTACACTGTTAGTCTCTTGAAGGACTTCACCCTGAAAAAAAAACAAAGAGACCCAAGACAGGAAATTAGTGCATTGTCTTCAGCATATAAACTTGCATCAAACGACACATTTCTGCTTCCAAAAGTTTGTGCTAGTTACTCCAAAATGTCCAGAATTATAGAGTAGTGACTCATCGTCATTTTAAGGACTTTAAATTTTGTGCTCCATCCTGTTTTCAAAAACATTCTCACTGCAAAAAAAGTTAAAGTAGTTCGCAGGTTTCGTCAATGGTAAAACGTTGAGTACGACAGCTTGTTGCTCGACAGCGATTCCAATAAAAGTATTCAAAAATAGATAACTAAAGGTCATGTGTGCAAGAAATAAATTTTCTTGTCTATTGATAGCTGTTGCACTTGCTGGAAGTCTTGTGTAATGAAAAGCCATTGCTGCTGCATTGGCGTAAGCTTAACCAGCACAATTTTCAAAGTTGAGTTCATATATCAGATGTTTGTTTCAAATACTAACTTAGTTATGAAGTGTCGTGCCATAGTAAGCTTAAACTGGGGCATTGGTGACCACTCAGCATTTTGTAGAGTGGGGCATAGTTGGGAAAAGGCAAGGGATCATTAAGAAGGGCGGTACAGAGGTGGTGGCAAGACAGAACAAATACGTGAATGCTTTAGCCTCATACTTGAATTCCATAATATGTTTTTTTTTTTAACCTACCAACTAATATTAGTTGTTTTTTTAGTTTCTACGATCTTCATGCACGTCTGTTTGGTCCCTTGTCAAAGGTTTAAGGAGATTAATGATTAGGAGCTTCCTGTTCATATCACTAGTGATTAATACTTTGTCATATTTAATAAGAATAAATGTATCCGTGACTATCTAAAAGGCTGTTCCTTCAGCTCATTTCGACACTCGCATCAGAAAGATGTCGTGGCTGACATTTCCTCAAAAAGGCCGAAATGGCGCATTTTCTTAGCTTCATTTAAGGCAGCGTATCCAACCTGTGAGGCGAACCTTTCTAGGGAAGTGTGGAATAAAAAATTCAAATGAAATTAAGTGACGCAGTCACGTAAGTTACCTTAAGACACTTAAATATTTTTACAATTAATCTTACCTGTTTAATGGATTTTCTTATTCAAATATTTGGAATAGATCCATGCAAAGGCAAAAATTCAATAATTGATCCAAAAATTTAAAGTAACAGCATTCATAAGAAAATGGGAGTTCTTTTATACTTTATAACAATGTTAATTCATTTTTTTAAAGATATTGATGATCTTGAAGAAACGTAAATGGATACAAAACCCATTTATCGATAAAGAAGAAGATGAATTTAGCAAGTAATGAGAAAGAAAACTTGATTGAATTATCTTGGAATACTTCTTCAATCTAAAATTTCAGATTGTATGTCTAATTTAATTTTGGCTGGATTAAACAATATTTTATAAAAAAAAAAATAGCTTCAAAAATGTCGCTACTGTTCATAGCATCTTATTTATGCAAAAGGATATCCTCCATTAGCTGAATTGAAACCGAAATATCGTCTTCGTTTGATTTTAATAAGGGATCGTTGTACAGCTGTTTCATCATTGACACTGAAACTTGATAAAACAAGAAACCACCGCCATACGATTAAGCGACAGTAATATGAATTTATTAAACGCTCCCTTTATTTATAAGAGTTTGTTTAATATATGTATCAATATTATTATTCAATCTATTTTTTTATTTTGTAAAATGAAAGGGAGGTGCCATATAAACTGATATTTAAAGTTAGTTTTGATGAAACAAAGATTGCTTTTTTTCAGTTTCCAAAAATGCAAATAGTTTTCAGTTTTGTTTGTCATTTTACTGTTACAGTCTTATTAGAGTCTTAATTGGTTTTATTATGAAAAAGGAGCAGTGGAATCTTTGCTTTTACAAAGCAGAAAGAATATCTTTTTATTTTCTATGTAAACTATTCCATTTCCACGTCCGAAAGTCAACATTGTTTCCCAATTCCAGAAAGACACTGTCTGCTATTGCTGTTTGTCTGTCTGGTGCGGATTTTGGATCTGTACAACAAAGCTCGTTAATACGAAACAAAAATGCGTCTCTTCTGAATCTTGCACTTCTGAATCATCTAAGGCAAGCCTTCCTAATTCCGTCCCTTCTGAATCTTTTCTGTGCACCCACAGTGACAGGAGATTATTATTTTAATTTTAGAATGAATGTTATGGAGAAAAGTAAAATAATAGTTTTTGCCCAGTTTTTTTTTATTGCGAAAAGGTTTCCACCAGCAGTGTGATGGGACAAATATTGTCTGCAAGTTTATCTTTTGTACCATTTTTATTTCAGATAAAAATTGCAGGAATAGGTGGAAGTAAACACAACGTCAAAAAAGCTTAAGATACAATTCATTTTAAAACATGGTAATATCTTTTAGAAAACTATGATTAACCGTCGGGAAAAAAAATAATCGTAATTAAAGCTTTACAGACAACTTACCATTTTCATTTCTGATAGCTTGCTGATGTGCTGTACGTATAGATTTACCGAAACTTCATGTGGCGGTAGTTTCTTCTCTTTGTTTCGGTGGCCTGAAACTATAACTTCTTATTTATTTCCTAACGTGTCTTTTCTCATTTCTTATCAGTTGACACATAAGTAAAACTGGTTGATAAAACAGAATAGTACTGGTAGCATATGGTCTGCAGCCTAAACATTTGCTTCGAGGAACTCCTAATTGCTGTCCAAAATGCAAACATTACTATCCTTTTAACTATCCTTTAACTATCCTATACTTATTTAACTATCCTTTATCTCTAAGAACATCAAATAACATCTGCACATTTTCACTATTATTGTTGTTAAGTATTTCGACTCCGTTATGCATTCTCAGGTAAGTTTGTTTCTTTGAAGCAGTGTAGTGAATCTTTTTATTCTGAACGTTTATGGAATTGGTACTAGGCTGCATTATCAAACAGTTCGTGGTAACGAACTGTAAGTAAGGAGCGGCCCGGCTCAATGGTAACCGAAACTCTAGAAAACGGGTTTTTGATAACAATAGATATATCAAAGAATCAGATTTCAATGTTGAATTGAAATATATAACTTTCAACAAGTTTAGTCCTGCCCATCAAAAGTTACGCGCCTTAGAAAATTTGGCTGATTTTCGAAAAAAGGGAGAAAGACCCCCTAAAAAATATAGAACCTGAATGAAACTCACACCATCATATTCAGAGTATCAGAGAACCCTTCTGTAGAGGTTTCAAGCTCCTATCTACAAAAATGTGGAATTTTTGCATTTTTTGCCAGAAGAAAGATCACGGATGCGTGTTTATTTGTTTTTTGTTTTTTTTTTTTGTTTTTTTTTTTCCCAGGGGTGATCGTATCGACCCAGTGGTCCTAGAATATCGTGGGGGGGGGCTCATTGGAGCGGAAGTTAAAAGTTCTAGTGCCCTTTTTAAGTGGCCAAAAAAATTGAGGGCAACTAGGCCCCCTCCCACGCTCATTTTTTTCCTAAAGTCACCCGATCAAAATTTTGAGATAGCCATTTTGTTCAGCATGGTCGAAAATATGATAAAAATTTCTTTTAGGATAACTTAATGCCCCAAAGTCCCCGGGGGGAGGGCTGATGTTTATGAACTTTACTCAATGTTAACATATAGGCTAGTATTGGTTATTGGGAAGTATACAGACGTTTTCAGGGGGATTTTTTCTGTTAGTTGGGGGGAGGGGGTGGGTCGGGTTTTATATGGGAGGATCTTTCCATGAAGGAAGTTTTAATTGGGGAAGGAACATTGCTATGAAGGGGGCGCCGGATTTCCCAGCATTATTAAAGAAAGAGATCAGAAATTAAATAAAAAAAACAACAAGTTTTTCAACTGATTTCAACTGATCAACGGATTGTGATTAAGAGGTCATTTAAAGAATTGGAAAAAAATTTGAGCTTTAGCTTTAAGAGCAAGGTATTGACTAGGGGGCGAACCCCCTAATATACGTGTTAAAAATTTATGAATATAGAAGTTCGTTGCGTAAGTTTATTCGTAAGTTACGTATATTTATTAATAATAAAAACGTTCGTAAATAAAATTAAAACAAGTTTCGAGAAAGCCATTTAACCAGATAAAATTAAAATTAATATTCAAATTTTGTTTGAATTATTCATGCATGGTGAACCAAAATCAAAACCTGCATTAATTCAAAAACTTTCAAAAATTAAATAAAAAAAACAAGTTTTTTTAACTGAAAGTAAGGGACGACGTTAAAACTTAAAAACGAACAGAAATTATTCCGTATATGAAGGGGGCTGTCCCCTCCTCAAAGCCTCGCTCTTTATGCTAAAGTTGGATTTTCCCACAACTCTATTTTTTTAAGCAATAAAAAAACTTTAGCGTAAAGAGCGAGACGTTGAGGAGGGGACAGCCCCCTTCATATACGGAATAATTTCTGTTCGTTTTAAGTTTTATGTCGTTTATTACTTTCAGTTAAAAAAACTTGTTTTTTTATTTAATTTCGTGTAAGGTTTGGGAGTCACTGTACTCCAGTATATGGTATCGCTGCAACTAGGTTCCTGGAATAAGATGTCAACTATGTTTCAGTAGCTGATTTGCTGTATCATCGTGGTGTAAAACAGGAATGGTTTTTGAGTCCTACAATTTTTTGACAACACCATTCTAGTCGCGTCACGTCCAATCCCACCTTTTGTTATTGAGCCCTACACAGACAGAAATCGCTCTTCCTACGCAGATAATATTCTCCTTATGCCTGATGACTGGCGTACATTAAAATTTGCTATAGCCAGTGTTTATACCAGGTTAACTAAATCAAACTCTTTGTAGCCCCTTTGAAAATATAATTTCTTGTTTTTTGGCCCCGAATAATCTGCTGATGTCACTATTCAGTACCGCAGGAATCCTTGCTTCTATTTCACTATACTATCTAAGCCTCTCATTTAGTATCTCTCTTTAGGTTAAACGATCTCTTATTATTAGTGCTCTGAAAGTTAAGCTGAGAAGAACTTACGGATTACTTGCCAAGGTCAAGGGGCATTTTGACAAAAGACTTTGAGTTGGCTTACAATTTGTTCCTTACATCTCATATGGAATCCCTGATTCTCGTCTGGCAATTTTTCTCTTAACAGAAGGCTAACAAATACGTTCTGTTTCTGTTGGATTCTGCAAGCATTTTATCCAGATTCCAATGTGGAATAGTATATAAATACTTATGTCGCTGTGCGGTATACTGTTTTTGAAAAATTTCAAAAGATGGGAAAGATTTCGATCGTTTTTTTTAACCGATTTGATACTATTGTTGATTTCACTTTGATAAGAAAAAGATCAACTTTAAGTTATTTTTGTGAGTACTAAAATATGCTTTTAGGATTTATTTATAGCTTGAAGAGAGACTGTCCTTGTTGTTTAGGATGCACGTTGATATATACATTTTTTTTTTGTCTTTTCTTTTTGTGAAGTGTGAATTTTTTTTGCATCACTTTCTTTTTCCTTTCTTTTTTCTACATTTGTCTACCATAGAACTGTTTCTTGCATGTACAGATTAAAAATATAATCATTAGTTTATTCCAGTGTTGACTAGAAACACATATGTCTTTACGCAGTATCCTGTTTTGAAATTTGTTACCTGACGGATAAGTTTTCGATGCGTTTTTGTTGCCGATCCAGTGAAATCGTTGATTTGACTTTAAGTAGTGTAAGTTCAAGTTTGCTTAGTTTATGTTAGTATGAATATTATTTCACGGTTTCGTTTATTGTCCTTTGTGCCAAGTGAATACTCTCAATATTTTTTTTTAATCAGTAGATATTATTAATTTTTTTTTCTTTCTCTTGTTAAGAGTATGTTTTTATCTTCTTCTCCTATTTACTCCTCTAGTGCGCATTTTTTTTTCTTGTATGTACAGAGGGAAGAAATAAATTATTTTTATTGTAATTATTAAATCATATTGTCAACAACACAAAAATTCAACTAGGTATTCAGCTGCACAACTCAATTACTCAGCTATTCAACTAGATCAGACTTTACTTATAAAACATTCACCTTGAATATAAAGGTGGATCTAGAACAAAATCTTGGGAGGAGGGGGCAATATAACAAGGGCACCAAAAATTGACTGAATTGACAATTTTACTTAAAAAAGAGTGAAAAACTAAAAAAAAACGCAGAACGAGGGCGCCAGAAATATTCTTGGGCCAGGGTCCCCCCGACCCCGTGACCTTCTCTGGATCCACCAGTGCTTATAGAACAATATTGGTACAAGATCTCCTAAGTTAAATATGCTGATATAGATGGCAGCAGGTGACAAATTTCCGTCTTCAAAAAGAAACTCAAAATTATTTTAATTTACATATTTACAAAGCCTTTTAAAAAAAAATTTGATGCTAAGATCAGTCTTTTCTATATTTTGGCCTGGACAAGGTTTGAGCATATAATTTCATAAATTGTGCACAAATAAGAATTTGCAAATTTTAATAACTGTTAGAACCAAAAAACAGAGTACAATTTCTCGTCAAAGGAACAAAACATAGAAATGGCATACATTTGTGTTTACAATGTTAAATCCTGGAACATTAGGGTGAAAATATCCTAGCACGAACTATTTACGCTATAATAAACATATTTATTAGTTTATATCCTAAAAAATCGTTTATCTTACTTGACACGACAGGTAATACTGCCGGATCATAATCACTTTCGTTGATGTTGAACTTCTTGAAAAATTTTTCACAGCTGAAAATCAAAGCAAACATTAGAAAATCTATGCAACAAGAAATATGGCATACAACAAATTTAATAGATATAACTTAGACAATTTAAGGTAAATAATAAATAATATAATATATATTTATAATATAATATAAAATGTAGAGCATTTAAAACTAAAAAGAAATAACGTGATCATATGAGCCGTTGAGCGGCCAAATCTGTTAAATATATACAACAAAGAAAAGGGTTCATTTGAAACGCAGATACACTGGAGTTTGAGATTTTAAGATATCAGTTATTACATGAATCAAATAGAAAATCCAAGTTTTTCCAAATAAACACAAAGAGCAACATTAAAACTTCAAACAAACAGGAATTATTCCGGCTTCAAACTCTTTTTCAACCCTCGCCCTTCACGCTGTGTTTCTCTTGAAGCTCTTTAAAATACTTTCCATTCAAGCTCAACGGCCCTTGTATCTAAGCATTTTTCTTGAAGAACTATGAAAAATATTCAAACTTTGGCGTAAAGAGCAAGGTCTGAGGAAGGGGCAGTCCCCCTCATATACAAATTATTTCTGTTCCTTTTAAGTTTTAATGCGCCTGTTACTTTCATTTGAAAAAAACTAGTTTTTTTAGTTAATTTCTGACAATTCCTCAAAATCATAACGAAAAATTCCCTTCCCTAACCCCCTCCCCCGTGTAAAATTTCCCCTGGGAGCTATAATCCCCATAAAAAACCCTATCCGTGAAAAACCCCTTGACGCGTAAAAAAAAAAAAAAAAAAAAAAAAAAAAAAAAAAAAAAAAAAAAACAAAAAAAAAAAAAAAAAAAAAAAAAAAAAAAAAAAAAAAAAAAAAAAACAAAGAAAATTCCCTTACCCCCCCCCCCTGGAATTCTCCTTTATCTCCCCAAAAAAATCTATATATGAACAATGGAAAAGTTGTGTAAGTTACAGCATTTGCCACAGGAACTCCGGGGAGGGGGAAAAGTTTTTCTCCAAGGCATATTTACTTGATCTTTCAAATATGTTGAATAAAACTGCTATCCCAATATGTTTTTAATCAGATGAGCTAGGAGAAATAGGACGTGAGAGTGGGCTAGTTGCTCTCTCTCTTCCTTTTTTCGAAACTCAGGCAAATTCTATTAGCTTCTTAGCTTTGAATGGGTAACATTAAACTTAATGAATTTTATACATTTAGTATCAAACAGTTCGTGGTAACTCGGCTCAAAGAGCGACCCGGCTCAATATTACCCAAAACTCTAAAAAACGGAATTTTGATACCCAAAGGTATATTAAAAGCATTGGAGTTTCATGCCGGTTTCAAATATATAAGTTTCAATAAGTTTAATCTTACCCACCAAGAGTTGCGAGCCTGAGGCAATTTGCCTGATTTTTGAAAAAGGGAGGAAACACCCCCTAAGGATTGACCCAAAAAATTGGAGGGTAACTAGGCCCCCTCCAACGTCCTTTTTTTCTCAAAATCGTCTGATAAAATTTTGAGATAGCCATTTTGTTCAGCATAGTTGAAAGGCTGAATAATTATGCCTTTGAGGATATCTTGACCCTACCGCAGCCCCTGGGGATAGGTCTTTAAGTAACAAAATTAGCCTATTGTTTACGTATAGTATTTGTTATTGGGAAGTATGTATACATTTTTCAGGGGGGGGGGGGTTCTGCTGGTGATTTTTTCCTCAAAGATAATTTTCCATGGGGAGGAAATTTTCCAGGGGGTAAATTTTTCAGGGGAAATTTTACACTGGGGCAATTTGTCAGAATTATTATACGGAATTCTTCTTATTTCTTGCTTTCTCTTTACGTCTCAATTTTACAGGTGGAGTTGTTAAGGGTAATTGCCCGGGGTAAATTTTCACCAGAATTGAATTTGTCTAGAGAAGTAATCCTTTGGGAAGAGGGATTTTTCCGTGGAAGAGTAGCCAGATTTCTTGGCATTATTTAAAAAGATCAAAAATTAAATTTTTTTAAAAACAAGTTTTTTCAAGTGAAAGTAAGGAGCAACATTAAAACTTAAAACGGACAGAAATTATTACGTAATTGAGGGGGGTTACTCCTACACAACACCTCGCTTTATACGCTAAAGTTTAAATTCTGTCCCAATCTTTTAAGAACGACTCCAAAAACACTATGTTCGTTTAACTAGAACAATAAGAATCGTTTTTTAAGTACTAAAAACCTTTAGCGTAAAGAGCGAGGTGTTGTGGAGGAGTAACCCCCTCATATACGTAATAATTTTTGTTCATTTTAAGTTTTAAAGTTGCTCCTTACTTTCAGTTGAAAAGACTTGTTTTTTTTTTTCATTTAGCATAAAAGTTCAACTATTTGATGTATCTGCTTTTCCATTTTTTTGGGCTGAGTCGCTCCTTACTTACAATCCAGTACCAGGAACTATTCAGTAAATTTCGGTGAATGTATTCAAAGAAATTTGTTTTCAATCTTAGCGTTCAGTCTTAAACACTTTTAATTTATTTAGACTTTGATAGGCTAATAGTATAGGTATCTTTGCATACTATATCTACGTATCTTTGAACACATCACGTCTTCTTTTCTATAAAATACGTTCTTGTCATAAAAATTGTTCTGAATTTACATCCTTTGATAAAAAAAATTATTTTTCTTTGAGTTTTTAAGAAACCTACGTTGAACAGATAACAGACAAATCAAAGATATATTTTAGTTTCGTTCCCCTCTTGCAAAACTTATGTTGTTAATAAATATGACGCATTGTTAGCTGTCCCAATCGATTTGGCTGTTATGATCGTCCCGACAATATTTTCTGAGAAAAGGTGGGGCATATTGCACCTTGTTAAAACTAAAGTCCTACAGGAACCCAAAATCGTACAATTCGAGATATAGTTTTGTACATATATCTTCTGAGCCCTTGCACCTCCGCCATCACCTTTTCAGAAGCAACGCTGTAGCGTTGCCTATAGTAAAGGCCATACGGGTCCAATGTTTTATTTTGTTTCCAGAGGCACTTCATATGGAAGGGGTCGTCGTAGAAACTTCAAAGGGAGCTCATTCGAGTGGAAATCGAGAGCTCTAGTGCCCTTTTTAATAGTCAAAAATGATTGGAGGGCAACTAGACCCCCCCCCACGCCCATCATTCCCGCAAACACATCAAATCAAAATTTTGAGATAGCCATTTCGTTCAGCCTAGTTGATTTCCAGATAGAAAATATATTTTTGAGGAGGATACTCCCCACAATCCTCAGGGCAAGGGTTTTAAGTTATGCCATGGGGGCATATAAGGTTTTTTATAGAAGGTTTTGTCGTAGAAACTTCAAAACAGGCTCATTCGATTGGAAATTCAAAGGTCTAGTGCCATTTATAATAGTCGAAAATGATTGGAGGGCAACTAGCCCCCCCACCCCACGCCCATCATTTCCCCAAACATATCCAATCAAAATTTTGAGATAGCAATTTTGTTCAACGTAGTTGATTTCCAGATAGATAATATGTTTTGAGTAGGAAACTCCCCCACAACCCTCAGGGCAAGGGTTTTAAGTTATGCCCTGGGGCATATAAAGTTTTTATAGAAGGTGTTGTCGTAGAAACTTCAAAAAAGGCTCATTCGATTGGAAATTCAAAGGGCTAGTGCCCTTTTTAATAGTCAAAAGTGATTGGAGGCAACTAGCCCCCCCCCCACGCCCATCATTCCCCCAAACATATACTATCAAAGTTCTGAGATAGCCATTTTGTTCAGCGTAGTTGATTTCTAGATAGAAAATATGTTTTTGAGGAGGACAATGCCCCACAACCCTCAGGGCAAGGGTTTTAATTATGCCCTGGGGAGATATAAGGTTTTATGGAAGGCGTTGTTATAGAAACTTCAAAAAGGCTTATTCGATTGGAAATTCAAAGGGCTAGTGCCCTTTTTAATAGTCGAAAGTGATTAAAGGGCAACTAGCCCCCCCCCCCCCCCACGCCCATCATTCCCCCAAACACATCCAATCAAAATTTTTAGATAGCCATTTCGTTCAGCGTAGTTGATTTTCAGATAGAAAATATGTTTTTTGAGGAGGACACTCCCACAAAACCCTCAAGGCAAGGGTTTTAAGTTATACCCTGGGGGCATATAAGGTTTTTATAGAAGGTGGTGTCGTAGAAACTTCAAAAAGGCTTATTCGATAGGAAATTCAAAGGGCTAGTGCCTTTTTAATAGTCGAAAGTGATTTGAAGGCAACTAACCTCCCTCTCACGCCCACCCTTTCCCCAAACACATCCAATCAAAATTTTGAGACAGCCATTTTATTAAACGTAGTTTTTGAGTTCTGGAAATTAGGTCTTTGAGGATGACAACTCCCCCACAGCCCTCGGGGCAAGGATTGTAAGTTATGCCCTGGGGGCATATAAGGTTTGTATAGACAACATTGTCGTAGAAACTTCAGAAAGGGCTCATTTGATTGGAAATTTAAATGGCTAGTTCTCTTTTTAATAGTCGAAAGTGATTTTAAGGCAACTGACACACCTTCCACGCCCACCATTTCCCCAAACACATCCAATCAAAATTTTGGTATAGCCATTTTATTCAACGTAGTTTAAAGTTCTGGAAGTTATATGTTTGAGCAGGACACTCCCCCCACAGTCTTCAGGGCCAAGGGTTATAAGTTATGCCCTTGGGGCATATATGGTTCTTATGGAAGGAATGCTCGTATAAACTTCAGAGAGGGCTCATTTGATTGGAAATTGAAAGTACTAGTTCACTTTTTAAGCGTCAAAAGATATTGGAGGGTAACCAGCTTCCCCCGCCCCCTAAACCCTATTTTCCCAATTGCATCTAATACGAATTTTAAGATAGCTATTTTGTTAAAAATAGTTCAAAGATCATATAACAAAAATATCGGTGTTGACACAACCCACCAGGGCCCGGGGCAGGTGTTGTAAGTTATTCCCTGGGGGCATATATGGGTCAAATGGAAGGGATGCTCGTATTAACTTCAAAGAGGGATCATTTGATTGGAAATTGAAAATTCTAGTTAGCTTTTTAAGAGTCAAAAGAGATTGGAGGGCACCTAGCCTTCCCCCCTCCACGCCCTTTTTTCCTCAAACCCATCCGATAAGAACTTAGAGATAGCTTTTTTTAATAGTTCAAAGACCATATAACGAAAACTCAGGGGTCAACAAAGCCCCCAGGGCTCGAGAGCAGGTGTTGTAAGTTATGCCCTTCGGGAATATATGGTTCTTATTGAAGAAATGCTCTTAAAAAATTCAGAGATGGCTCATTTGATTGGATATTGAAAGTTCTAGTTAAGTTTTTTCGAGTCAAAAGGTATTGGAGGGTAGCTATCCCCCATGCCCCTTTTCCGCAAATGCATCAAATAAAAATTGTGAGATAGGCATCAAGTTAAATATTTTTCAAAAGTCAGATAACAAAATTCAGGGGTCGTCACAACCCCCCAGGGCCCGGGGGGCAGTTGTTGTAAGTTATGCCCTGGGGTATATATTGTTCGTATGAAAGGGATGCTCGTATAAACTTCAGAGAGGGCTCATTTGATTGGATATTGAAAATTCGAGCTCACTTTTTAATAGTCAAAAGAGATCCAAAGTCAGCTATCCCCCAACCCATCTGATGAAAATTTTGAGATAGACATAGTGTTCAAAATAGTTCAAAGGTCGGGTGAGAAAAAATCCGGTGTCAATAGAACCCCCAGGGCACAGGGGAAGGCGTTTTTAAGTTATGCCCTATGGGTATGTATGGTTCTTATGAAAGGGATGCTCGTAAAAACTTCATAGAGGGCTCATTTGATTAGAAATTGAAAGTTCTAGTTCACTTTTTAAGAGTCAAGAGAATTGAACTATTCCCCCCCCCATGCTCTTTTTCCCCAAACCTGTCCCCTACAAATTCTGAGATAGCCACTGTTTTGGCAATGTTTCAAAAATTAGATAACAAAAACACCCCCAGAGTCCACGGGATAGGCGTTGTAAGTGTTGTCCTGGGGCGTATATGGTTCTTATGAAAGGGATGCTCGTTAAACTTCAAAGGGGGCTCATTTGATTGAAAATTGAAAGTTCTAGTTCAATTTTTAAGAGTCAAAATATATCCGAGGGCAAATAGCCCACCCCCACACACTTTTTTTCCCAAACCCATCCGATAAAATTTTTATAATAGCAATTTCATTAGAAGTATTTCAAAGGTCAGATAAAAAATTCCTGTGTCGACGGAACCCACCAGGGCCCGGAGGCAGGCATTATGAGTAATGCTCTAGGGGCATATATAGTTCTTATGGAAGGGATGCTCGTATAAACTTCGGAGAGGCCTCATTTGATTTGAAATTGTAAGTTCTTGTTCACTTTTTAAGAGTCAAAAGACATCGGAGGGCAACTAGCCTCCCCCTCCTCCACGCCCTAAATGCATCAGATAAAAATTTTGAGACAGACATTTTGTTAAAAATAGTTCAAAATTCTAATAAAAAAACTCCGGTGTCAACACAGCCCCCCAGGTCCCGGGGTTAGGCGTTGTAAGTTATGCCCTGGAGGCATATATGGTTGTTATGGAAGGGATGCTCGTATAAAATTCCTGGAGGGCTCATTTGATTGGAAATTGAGAGTTGTAATTCATTTTTTAAGTGTCAAAAGTGACTGGAGGGCAGCTAGCCTCCCTCCACACTCCATTTATTTTTTTTCATAGAGGCACTTCATATAGAAAGGGTCGTCGTAGAGACTTCAAAGGGGGCTCATTCGATTGGAAATCGAAAGTACTAGTGCCCTTTTTAAGAGCCAAAAGTGATCAGAGGGCAACTGGGCCCCCCCAAAGCCTTTTTTTCCCCAAATACATCTGATAAAAATTTGAGGTCTCGCACTGTAATTTGAAGTCTCTCAATGTTAAAGTCTAAAACCTACTGCGTCATTGGTGCTTTACTGAAAACTATATGCGTCTTGAACAGTCTTGGAAAGTATAAACAACATCAAATTGAATATTTGATGAATAATGATATTAATTGTTGAAAGATCTATCAGTTCAAGAATTTATTTCACTGTAATTGTATTTTTATTTTCAATACTGTAAGAAGTGGAAAAGAAAATATTTGTAATATAATTCATTTTCAAGTAAGTGCCAATGACGCAGTAGGCTTTTGGTTTTTATTTACAGTTAAGGAGGGGGGCAGTATCCAAACTCTTGTTTGTAGTGAAATTTAATTTGTCTTGTACAACTTTAGAAAGAACTAATAAATTAAACTGAATATTTGATTTATAATGATATTAATTGCTGAAAGCTCATCAATTCAGAATTTTACTATAATTTTAATGTTTATTTTCAATATTAAGTACAAAAGAAAATATTTGTAATAAAATTGATTTTCAGTAAAGCGCCAATGACGAAGTAGGTTTTAGACTTTTACAGCGAGAGAAGGAGGTCATACCCAAACTCTTGTTTGTGGTGATTTTTGTTCGGTTCAAGCTTGATTTGCGTATTCAAGTTAAGTTTCACTCGTTTTAAGATTTATTTATAAATTTACATTAATATCTATTGTGTGTTTATTTGTATTGATTGTTTATTTAATTTCTGTTTGTTTTAAGTTTCATTTATGCTTCAACAGAAAGATATTTTTTTTCATTTTAAGCTTGATATTCATATTCAATCTAAGCATTACTCGCTTTAAGATCTATTTATTCATTTATATTATTACTTGTTGTATGTTTTTGCTATGATTGCTTATTTAATTTCTGTTCATTGTGGATTTCATTTATTCTTTAATAGTAATTTCTGGTCGTTTTGAGTTTGAATTTTAAAAGGTATTTGTATCTGCTGAGCTTAAGTTTAAAATAGCCTTTACTTTTCTTTGAAAAACTTATTTTTCGGAAAGTTTTATTTTAATTAGTAAAAGAAAAATGGACATGTAACGAGCTTTTGGGAACAAGAACAAGCTAATTACTTACTTGGTTAACTAACAAACTAAGTCCAAGCTGCAGCCAGGTACGTAACGAAGACAAGGATTTGGACAACACAGTAGAGAAACAATTGAAGTCTTAACTCAAGCGCAAAATTGAAGCTGTAGATTGAATAAGTGGGCCTCAGAAAGGTGAGCCATTTTTACCTAGTTTGAGTTAAGAATAACGCAAAGACTTTTAATATAAGAAAAATCAGACGTTGGGTGGCTCCAATATTTCAACAGAAGTCTGTTTTACATATTTCTATAGGAAATAAATGTTTTAAGCATGAAGCAAACTATCCTATTGCGCACGTCGGGAGAGGGAGGAGGAGGGTTAACATTCCAACGTCCTCCCCCTGGTAGTTACTGACCTTGCTCGTACAATTATTGATCTTACAGTCCATTACTAGTCCGAAATAATTACAACTAAACTAGTAAAGAGGCCTTCACAGGCCTTACTATGCCTCCTCCCACCCGATCAGGCCAACCATCCTCTAAAATGGTCATTACTTCGACAGGCTTTTGAGAATAGAGCCTACTTGCTTCAAAGAGAATCGCTTCTATTTTCCAGTGCTTAACATCAAACAATTTTTGATAAGCTACGAGTTTACAACCATAGAGAATTATTTATTCAGTTACTGTTATAGTCGATTAATCACATTTGTTCCTCATTGATTATTCAGTATTAGGTTATGTCGTGCAATTTCCCAGGGCTGGAATTTTCCGTAAGTACATTGCAATCCTCCGTAGATACAATCTCACATGGGTACAATCTTAACTGGCCTTTTTTCTTTTTTCAAGTTCAATAATCGTTGAGAGCAATCTTCCATCGGGGCTATACTGCGTAGGTACGATCTACCATAGGTGCAGTTTTCTTCGGCTGCAATTTTCCAAAATTTAACTGTCCGTGGATGTCATTCATCGATTATTAAAGAATTTTTTTTATTTTTGCTTATTGCATCATTTATCATTTGCTTTGGACCCAAAAAATATAAACAGGGACAAAATAAAATATACCTTGTAGGTAAACATCCGCTTCAAAGACAATCGTCGCTAATAATATACAACAGAAAGGGATGTTCATTCTCTTGTCCTCCATAAACTGATAATCTCTTGATAGTTTCATTTCTATAAGTGTTGTCACATTGTTTGCAAACACTTGAATGTCAGTTGCTATTGACCTAGGATGTTACATAACACCAACACTATTCTTCTAATCAAGAGAGTTCTTTTATTTGGGACTCGTCTATTAGGCAAAGTAACTTGAAAACTTGTGAATATGTTTATAAGCCACTTGAGATAATTTATAATGGTTGACAAAAGAAACTGTGTTAATAATCAAGTATAAATAAACCTGTAAGCAATTTAGGAATCGGCAAGAAAGGATTGAGAGACAATATTCCCTAGCCGGAAATAAAACCTTAAATTTCTATAATCGTTCAATTCCTTCTTAAAACTAAGTTTAATTAGATGTTGGTAGGATGAAACTTTAAATCTAATTAGAAAAAGACATGACACAATGATAAAATTATTTAGTAAGTGGACTTCGTATAGATTCACTATCACCGGGATGGGTGAGTTTCAATGTAGCTACTCTTGGTTCATACTCTCAATAGATAAATATAAAAACCACTACTTAATCTTAATGGGTGGCACAAGATTTTTGAAATTGATGGCACCTGGAATTAAAGAAACACGAATAGTCAATTGAATGAAAGTGTTGTTAGAAATCTAATAAGCCGTGTTGAAACTTAAGAATTAAACTTTAAAAATATTCACCAAAAATACAAAGCAAAGAGTAAAACAAATATAAAATTGAGGACTGGACAGTTTTAATGCAATATTTCATAAAAAAAAAGGAAAAAAAACTCAAGGCTCAGAATTCTTTTAATAGTAATGTCACGTGCATTTTTCAGCAGCCAAGATGACTAGCTTGACAAGTCAATGGGACTACTGTCAATTGTCAATTCAATGGGACTACTGTTAAAGATTAACACTTAAAGCCCCCAATTGGGCTTTTACTTGACTTTCAATCCTTACAGCAAGAGTAATGAAGGCTGTAACTTCCCCTGTTTCATGCTTATTATCCTAGGTCACGTAAAATCCCACCCCCCAAATTGTCTGAATTCTGCCGATTCCATGTGAAATCAAATCCTTAAGTGGTACAGCTGCCATTTTGTGAGAACAATCCTTTAATGAATACTTTCTTATCAGCGACGAGGCTCAATATCAAGAGGGCATCATGCTTTTTATTTGGATAAATGATAAAAGAACACTACTTATTGACTTCAATAGAAGAATCTCAATAGAGGTCAGGAAAAGCACCTAAAATCATGTTGGAAGCTTTGGTCACCAATTCTGTATAGTTGTAAGTCTCTCCATTAGTTATTACACAAAGCTTTTTTTAGTATAACCTTGTGTTCCCATATCAAGGTTTTATTATGTTCGATTCTTGTTAAAAGAGTTAATTGAAGGGAGTTGGGTGACAAATTAAAATAATTTTTGAAATAGCACTTGGTAGCTTGATAGCCAGAGCTTGGCTTGTAATAAATCCAGTGAACACAAATAATTGTTCATTTTCAAAATCTAAACTTAAACTTTCTTCTAGCTAGATGGCAGGATTGTAAGCTTGAAAATAGTTTATTAGTTAGTTTGGTTTTTAGTATCATAATATTATTTCAGTAAATCAGATTAAGAAGGTTTAACACATATTTTTTTTGCATTTTTCAGTTAGGATGTATTTCAAACATCTTTTAAATCAAACAATAATTCAGAAAGATAATGTTTTTATCAATAAGAATTTTGTTCTTTTTCAATCCTTGGATTGGATTGATCATGCCTTTATTCTTGGACATTGGTTTTTTATATCGATTTTTTTTTATTGTACTTTATATAGTCAGCAGAGCATGATGTCTGCAAGTTACCTTTATTATTTCGTCAAACTCTTTTTAAACTAGTTACAGGGTTCCCCACAGCTGAACCATTCGTCCTTCTTCAATGCAACTAGAGAAAATCTAGTGATCCATTTCTGATGGCCTAATTTTTCATGCAGCTACTTTGAATTCATGCGTCTCTCGTACAGCTGCTTATATACTCTTTCAGTAATGTTTATCCTAGGAACTAGCAAGTGGTATAATGATTTCATGGTTACGTTCAACACATTAAAAACACACAAGCTGCTTTACTCCCAATTGAAGATCCCATGCTGTCATGCCAACTTCACTTTTAAGATACTCTTTTTATAAATTATGGCTTCTTGCTATGTACCTAGGCTCACGAATTTCCTTTATACAACTCAAAAAAATTCAAAATAAAACTAGCAAGGGAACCTGTAGCATTATCAAAGACCAAATATCGCCTTTGAAGGTATGCTTTGATGTGTCGTCAGTGACTGTCTTCCGTAAGGATGTTTACTTCCCTCCTTCAAAATAAGCTTTCCTTCCATGTCCTGTTGTTTTCCAAGGCAACGAGGTAAGAAAAAGGGGTAAACGATTTCTTATAATTACCCAAAAGAGGAAGTGCCAAAAGATGATTCGCTGAAAACACGGTTTTGCTTGGTGCTGCTGTTCCCATCTAGAGCTCTCACCAAGGAAATTATTCCATCAGAGCTATCTATGGAGCCCTTCAAATGTAGCTTTAACAGATAAATGAGCTGCCTGGTTATTACTGCTACTGCTATTACTGTACTAAAAACTCAGTAAAAACGCAAATTGAGGCTAGCACAGCTACGCAACCTTCTCCTCCACCTCAATCCTCTCAAAGCTTTACTCTTTACCCCGTTCCATAATGACTCAAATTTCTTCAAACATTTTTCCGTAACTTTTCTCCGTTTATTAAGAAACAACTTTTTTTGCTTCGCGGAACATGCATAAAAATTAATCCATATTTTTGTGCAGCTCGTTTGATATACGGTCATTCAAACGAGTACCAAAAATTATCCTAAGAAAATGCCTCAGGAAACACCTAAAAATATTCCACAGCCTTTCCATTTACCCACGTTTCTGGGTTATATTCGACAACTGTCGTTTCTGTGGGTTCCAAAATTCATATTTTGGTTTGCAGACTTATCTTCCTATTCTTCTTGAACTTATCTGTTCCTCATCTTCCTATTCTAGAATTTCCTCTTCATCTCCATTTATTCCTAGTCTAAGCGACTTAGTCTCCTTACCATAAATTTCCAACCATCTCAAAATCTGTTAATTTTCAAAATTTCCTAACGATTTTACCACCCTTATCGAACCATTCTTTTTTTTTTTTACCCTGAACCCTCACTACCTTGGAAAATTTTCTAACATTTTGATCTAGTATACTAAAAATAGCACCTTTTATCTTTGACACTACAACACTCACAATCTCTGTCCAAAGGAGTTTTACTTCCCCATTTGATACCATATTTCCCCGTAGCCTTTGCCGAACGGATTTTGAGGGATTGAGTCTATCAAAATCCCGTTGACTGTCCAAAATATTACTCAAGAGCATTCACAAAACTGAAAGAGAAACGCCAAGATCACGGAATTATTTCCTTGCAATATGCAGCATGTTTCTATTAGTAAGATTATCAAATCTCCTTTCATTGCTGTTCGCATTATTAGGTCACGCAAGCTCTAAAATGGCATATTTTGAAAGAGCACAACTTGAAGGCCATCTGTAAATTTTGTTAGTAAGTACTAACAATGACTAACCTACCAGACACTAAATATGGAAAACGTTTTAGAAGCACAAACAATGTCAAAGGTAAGAAAATAAAAAAAAAATTAAAGAATAGGCATAGAAATGCAAAATAAATCAGGCAATCTAAAAAAGTTTCGTTTGTATTTCTTTGTATTAAAACCCCGAATTGGTTAATTGGCCTGCCATCTAGGTGAAGGTCTACGTCCATGTCCACTGGATTGGATATTGGGTCTCAGCTTTCCATTAGTACAGCTAACACTAGCAGAAGGACCTAAACTATTTGGCAGTGCTGCCAGATGGTTGCTGTAAAAAAAACACCCAAGCAGTTCCATGGTGAGGCAAATCATGAAATGAATTACTATTAACTATATTTGTATTTTGTCTCTGAATCAATATAATATCTAGAAACAATATTATTCAATAAATTGACTTTTTTGAATTTAGAATTTAAAACAGTCTTATATCCTTTTCTTTAGCTATTTTTTTCGTTATTTTTGATCGCCGCGGCTTCTAAAAATAATAATTCCTCTTTTCCTCTTTTAAGTTACTTTGGACCAGCCAATAGGCTTGCTAGACGACGGCGATTTAAGTGATTTGGACCTGGAGGATAGCTACGATGACGGCAACAAATGGAGGCCTTTCAAATATGAAGGCGATCTACGTACCGACGACTGTCAATCTTCATCCAAAGAGGATGAAGAAACCTAGTTCACTTGAAAGTTTCTTTCTGAATAATTTTGATTCCGTGTTCTATGACGAAGAGGATGATATTCCAGTTTGAGCGTTCAGGACAAATGCTCGCCCAGATCAAAAAAGAATACAAGTCAAAAAAGTATCCAGATCAAAAAGTAATAGATCCAAAAAGTCCTCAGAACTGTTTAATTATGCGAATTTTGATTGTGAACCGATTGACGAAGAACAGGGAACATGAGACCGAAGCGACTGAAAGTCTCACAAATATTTCCTGATATATTTTTCAAATCATTTCTTTGAACAGATTGCTTTCGCGATGAATTATCACTCCCAGAAAACGTACAACAAAGCACTTGCAGCAACGAAATCGGAACTGAAGACATTTTTCGGTGTAATTATTCTGATGGGTAATCCTAAATACCCGAGTATCAGAAGATTCTGGGGCAAAAAATTCAAAGTACCAATCATTACTGAGAACATAAATTGAGACAGGTACTTCAAGTTCCAGAGTAACTTGAAGTTTGTTGAGGAGGATGAACACGACCAAGCTGCCAGAGCTACTGACTGACTATGGAAAGTCAGACCACTTTTGGAAGAGGTTCATAGAATATGCATAGTCCTTGAAAGAGGAGAGTTCCTGAGCATTGACGAGCAAATGATCCCATTTTCCAGACGTCGTTCAGTGCAGCAATTATTCCCAAACAAACCAAAAGCTTTGGGTTTCAAGATCTTCGTGCTAGCTGATTCATCTGGCTTTGTGTTAGACTTCAACATTTAATAAAAGAAGACTACGTTTTCGGAAGACCTTCAAATGAAGGGATTAGGAAGTACTGCCGAATGGAATCTAAGTAAAGGCATCAAAGAAGAGACAAGTTTATTTTTCGACAGGTTTTTTACTTCGATGAAACTTCTTGAAGATGTTGATGCTCCGAAAATCATAGAAGCAGGCACGTTGATGAAGAGTTGTCTAGAAGGAGCTCTGGTGAAATCTGACGGAGAGCTCATACGGCTAGGTAGAGGAACGTCTTTTAGTTTCGTTCGAGAAGACATAAAAATTGCTCTGACCCAATGGTATGTCAACAAGGCCATTTTTCTCACCTCAGACAGTGTTGTCAAACTACCTGAGTAAAATGTAAGGAGACATGACATAAAACAGAAGAAGTATTTTAACTTCCCATTCCCTAAGATTGTACACGACTACAACCAGCAAATTGGGGGTTCAGATTCATGTGACGAAATTATCAGCTAGTACCAGTTTGGCGCACAGACCAAAAAAAGGACCGTGCGGGTTCTTTAACACTTTATTGACCTGACCCTGTCCTATACCTAGTTACTCTATAGGAGAGACTCAGTCAAATTTGGCCGTTCCTGTGAGCAACTCCTTTAGTTCTGGTTCCACTTCGGGGAGTACCTAATCATTGATAAAGCTAGGGCAGTTTCAGCCAATCTTCTTGAGTCTAACATTGAAGACTGACATGACAATGGAGGAGGAAGCCGCCTCGAAAATAAGAAAGCGTTGTCCTTTGCCTTCGGAGCTGCAGCGCTGGGTAGCAGCAAAACTTCTTCCAAAATTTGATGATAGCCTGAAGAGTTGGCCTCGCTGTCACTGCCCAGGTTGTCCATTGTGCACAAAAGTCTACTGCATCAAGTTTCAACTTTTTGTTTGCTTTCATATTGGCAAAGAAACTAGACAGTGTTTTACTCTTTTTCACCGATAACTTGTTTTGCTCCTTTTTTATATTAACATATCCCCTAGTAAGGACACCAAGCTGAGACCCAATGTCAAACCGGTTGTACATTACTCCCCACTCCCCCTAATTGTGTGAAAAAATAAATGACCCCAGGGGTATATTTTACGATTTGTTTCATCGAGGAGTTTCAAATTTTATTGAAATCAGATAAAGGAAACCTATTCGGAATCCAGGAGGATAAACAAAATGTTAATTAACAATTCCACTGAAAGTACTTAGACAGAGTGTGATTTACGGGTCAAGAAGGCTGCCAACCCGTTTTAAATAAGAAGACATGGCGCATTACGAGATGATGAACCAAAAATAATCATATTATCTGTAACCTTCGTGGGGGGGGGGGGGGGGGGGGAGGAATGCACTGTTAAAAGTACAACTATTATTTGGTAAAATAGCATAAAATAAGGAATCAAATGGTACTACTCTTTTTTGTTTTATAACGTTGCGTTCATCCAAGGGTACTAACATAAATTTTAACACTGTTTATTCTTAAGATTAAAAACGATTCTGTCACTACCAAGGACGCATGCGGGGGACGAGGGCTTGGTACCCCCGCCCCTAAATTTTTAAATTGCCCTTAATTTCCAGTCAGTTGCTATTCAAAATAACAATCATTTTCCTTGATTATTTTCTTAATCATTTTTCCCGCTATTTTTACTCCTTTACGGTCAGTATCAATTTCAATTGAAAAGGGGTATTTACGGGGTTGTCGGTAGTGGATCTCAGACCCTACAAAATTCAAGAAAAATTGATTTAAGCTCAAGTAAATTGATGATGAGGCCTTTAATTAATCTAAAATTTAAGTCCTATTGTGATAGGACTTAAAGCAACAAAAATCAAGTTCAAATTAAGACATGCTGTAATACTGGAATTTAAGAGCTGCAGATTTTAGATTTTATATTCCCAATCTTTTCCAGGCTTTGAGCTATATATAATTATGGATATTAGATGTCTCAGTTTGACATTTAAGAAATTTATATACTATTTCGCAGACAACATCTCCCAATTTCATTATTTTAGCATACCAAAGTAATTTTTCTTATGCTATGTATTAGTAGATTAATTAAGATAATTAAAAACCTGATATTTTTTAAGATGAGCTAAAATTACTACCTTAAAATATCGTATATCAATTTTGCAAAAAAAATTATATCTTTAACATGAGAACTTTAACACATGAATAAGAATCTAAAAGCTTTGATAATACCCATTAAATTAAAGTGTTCTCATCCAAAGATAATTAGCAGATTCCTTAATTACACAAATTTAGATATATTTTTCTCTGTAAAAAACAATGTCATATCTAGTTGTTCGCTTAGAAATCTAAGGTGACGTTAACCCAAAAGTACGAATCGCTAAGCTACAAAATAGATCATGTTCATCAGTAAGTTTTAACACACACTACTACTACTACTACTATCCTATACACTACTACTATCCAGCTATGAAACCCCATAAAATTACATGTCAGAGAGTATCAATTAAACAAAAAAACACACAAGACAAAAAATGTTCGTATAGTCAATACCTATGGCTTCGGATACTATACCTTGTCCATTGGAAAAAGGCTCGAATGCAAACTACTTTATCCTTATCTAATTTAAGCACAAATTATGGATATTATCATGATTAATCGACCTAGGACACCTAAGGTAAAATGGCTTATCCGAATGTGACCTAAAATATACATATCTATTTTGAATTTTGCAAAAATTTTACACTTTCTAATAATTTTAGTTTCCTGAATAGATGTCTGCAATTTTCCTTCCATGTGGGTCCCTTCTGTTTACTAGGATTAATAACTTTCCCCAAATCAACCTGACAAAATTTTTTCCCGAAGACAAAAAGAGAAGGACACATGTCTAATTGCTTGTCTTGTACTTAAAGTACAAGGGACATCGAAGTAAAAACACCCCCCCACCCCCCCCCCCCCCCAGATGAGCTCACCTAAGGTTTTTTGTGTATCTGAAAGCGATATTTTGGGCAACCAGCCCCTTCCTAACACCTCCATTTTCTCTATCATAATACGTCTGATAAAAATTTCGAGATGGACATTTTGTTAAGTAGACTTTAAAGGTGCAATTGCTATACCTTAGATAATGCCATCGCCCCCACAACCCTTAGAAATAGGGCTGTAAGTTATACAATTCACTTATTGTTTGCATGTAGTATTTTGTCGGAAAGGGGGGCGGGGGTAGGTTTGACCCAAGGTGTCCAAAAAGGCCAAGGACATTTAGGTGAAGCTTTCAGATAACGATGACGGGGGTGATAAATTGACCAAAAGGCAATGTGTATATGTTACTACTACTATTACTACTACTGTTACTATTACTATCACCACTACTACTTCTTAAAATTTCAGGAAATGTTTAGGGGGGAGTTGAACTAAATTAAAACACTCTATGTGCATAAAGGTTGTCAAAATTTCCTGGGCATGATGAGGGGATGTTCAACAGACCAAAAAGTTGTATGTGTACTACTACTACTGCTAATGCTCCTGTTATTTCTACTATCACTACTAATACTCCTACTACTACTATTATGACTACTGCTTCTACTACTAAGACTAAGAGCATGAAGGCAAAAAATTTGTGAATATAGAGCGAAGAGTTGAACTAAATAAATACACACTATGTGCTTGCAGGTTGTCAAAAGAGCGCATCTGCAAGATCTTAGGAACAGCTCGGATATTAAAGTGAAACTGACTGGGCTTGCAGTTGGGGATGTTGAAAAAAAAAACAAAAGACAATATATGCATGCTACTACTACGACTTCTACTGCTACAACTCCTATTGCTACTTCTACTATTGCTGCTACTACTACTACTACTACTACAGCTATTTTTGCCACTATTTATACTACTTCTACTACTGCTATCAAAAGTAAGAGCAATAAAGCGAAAACTTCAGGATATGTCAAGAGGATTTTGAACTAAATTAAAACACACTGTGTGCATTCAGGTTGTCAAAAGGACGTATCAGTAATGTGCGAGGATTTGCTACTACTGAAGCTTGGTGTATTAATGTGAAGCTGTCAAGGAATGTTTAGGGTGACGTTGAATGAAATAAAAACAAACAATGTGCAAAAGACTGTTAAAAGAAATATATCAGTGTTATAATTCTTTTACTGCCCATGGTATTTTGATGCCCAAAGGTGGTCCTGTATCCCCAACCTTAGCTACGAAATAGATCCGAGCTAGCAAAGGGTAAACTAAGATACTTACGATTAGCGAAGATTCTGCTGGGTTCTGAACGAGGAAAATCGAGGCTAACTCTTGATAATATATATATTGTTCAAACAATACAGTAAGCCTATGGCTCTAATAGGCTTACAAACATACAAATAAACAACACTTACAATCAAACAATCTGGTGTACTCCAAAAGTACTTTGTCAAAGGGAAATTCATTAAACAAGGTGCAGTTTATGTCTTATCTCGACCTAATATAGCATTTCCCTAGACCACAGTTCTGGACTCTTTCGTCAAATTCTTATCCAAATCCCGTTGGACGTCCAGGAAATGGGTATTTCAAGATGCCCTCTGCTTCCTGTGTTTTTATCTGATCTACATGCTCTGTTTCTTAAAATTTCAAAATTAGGATTATTAAATTATTTAAATTTTATTAGAGTATTTATTTTTGATGATCCTACTTATTATAATACCCCCCCCCCCCCCAATTAGGAAGAAAATTCCCGTCTCTCAATATCTTAAAATCAAAGGAGAATGTAGCATTTAAATAACTCTTCTTCACCTCAGTCTTGATGCGTGGGGTACCATTTTGCTTGACAGTAAATTAAAATTGTAGCTTGAGTGGTCACTTCTATGGACAGTCTCTGCATACCTGGAGTACTTCACAGTTATTCAAATTGTAATTTACCATATGATTTTATTCTTCTTGCTCTCGTATAACTCTCCTTTCGATCGAAATGCTTTTCTTGGGCACAGCCGACAGACATATATTTAATGGACCATCTAAAAACAATTCTTGGTTACTTATGCCTACTCCGCCACAGTTTATGCCTACTCCGCCATATTTAATGGACCATCTAAAAAGAATTCTTGGTTACTTATGCCTACTGATGACTCCGCCATACTTCAAGTGAAACACTGAATGCTAAAGAAGATTGAACTAGCGCCACTAAACAAAATAAAATAAAACTATTTTCTACTTTTATGATTTTTTTTTGTACTTGAAAAAAATTCCTTTTTTTCAACAGAACAATCGAGCCCATAAATAGATTGGATTAAAATACCAAACAAGGAAAGAAAGAAAGATTGTTTTAGCCTGCTTCTTTCTTTAAGATATTCCAGTTTGTTTCGACGACTTTATCAAAGATTGGAGGAAAATTTAAATCACTAGCACTTAGTTCAACACATATTCCTTCTGTTGATGCGTTTGTTTGCGGACAAAAATCATTCGAAATATTTGACAGTTTGAGCACTGAGGGTTTTAATTGCAGTTGGCGAGAAATCCTTTTTAGAAGGTCAGTTATAGGCTTTGCAATAGTGTTATAATCTTTTAAAAAATGTCAAAAATGACTTAATTATCTTTTCATCTGAACTTTAATTTATCTGGGTTGGGTGAAATAGTCCCTTGATTAACGATGTGACCAAGGAAGACTAATTTTGGAACCACTTCTGGATAATTTTGGTTTTTAAATTTTAACCCTGCTTTTTCAAGTTTTCCTAGTATCCTTTTAACGGTATTTAAACGGTTTTCTATGGTCTCAGTGAATAACATAACATCATTTAAGTAGCTTAAGGTGTCCGTTTTTTTTCATTCCAGTAGAAGAGTATTTTTCTGGTTCATTCATGAACCAGAATCAGGGTCTTTCAGGGTCAAATAAATGAGTCTACTAAAACAGTTGGAAATAAATGATAACCCAAAAGTAATGCTCTCAAAAGTAAATGTTCTACCGTTTCGTCCATTATTACTATCGCTTTATGCTTGGTTTCAGGATCCAAAGTTATTTTCCAATTTTCCGCGATCAGTTCAAAACTAGAGAAAGATTTTCACCCTCCTGATGAGTCCAAAATCAAATATATTCTGGGTAATTTAGTCAATATCGAATCTATATCTGGGTAATAATGACATCGTTTATTGTTACTGGATTTAAAGCTCTAATAATGCTCTAATAATTTTATCTTATTTTCTTACTATTACTAGTGGACAACACCGCTTACTAACCCATTTTAATACTTCCTTGGGCTTCGATTTCTTTGATTTGTTAATCAAGTCATGAACATAAGTTCATGACTGCTATAAGGACTGTTATAAGGATGCTCTTTGATTGGTGAACTGACTGTTGGTATTTTGTGATTAATAAGGTCTATCTAGTCATAATTGACTTTATGCCTAGTAAAGGTCCATCTATGCTCCGACAAAATATTTCACACTTGATTTTTAATACCTTCGGACAAATGAGCTGAATCCATTTATTTTGAAAATTCAGCTTTTTTTAATACGACTATAAGCTCCTTAATTATGAATTTTTCAAGGATTACAAGATTATCAATTTCATTCAGTCCGTCAAATCCGGAAGAGAAGCCGGCGGTCCTGAGATACGGGACCTAAGAAGCCTTTGTTATGGTAGTGAAAACATTGAATATATCATTTTCTTCAACCAGGAATAGCCTCTTCCTCTTCAGAGAATCAGAAGAATGTAGCCGCAAGCTGTTTCGCCTCTATACAATGATAGAATGCAGCTGAATCTACTGAATAAGAAGCAAATCCTTAAATTGCACCATATTGTGCCACCTGAGTCATGGTCTTACCATGAGCCCATAACTGGTGAAGAAACCAAGCAAATGTGGTGAGCGCCAATTGTTTTTGCTTTTTGAATATTCTTACGCATTTTGTAAGCGAAACAAGCAATTCTTGTAAGAGCACAGGCAAATTGGTCAAAAATATGGGTCGACCCCAAACAAATTACAACGGAAATTATTTTTATACCAGCTCATACCAGAGACCAGAGAAAAATAAGCTCAACAAGATATCCAAAGTTGCACATTCTAGGTCAACGCAAAACTAGTTTTTTATTTGCTTTTCGTGTCAATTTTTTCAGTTTTTTTCTAAAAAAAAAATGAACTCTCGGTAAATGTTCGTTTTTCTGTATATGAAGTACCGTCCCGATGTAAAATGAAGAGCTGAGCCTGAAAATGAAAGCAAATTCGGTGTACGGTGTACCATAAAAAAGTTCATAATCATCAATATGTGATTTTACCCTTCACATCGTTGTGATTGTGACCTCTTTTTCACCATACTATCAGAAGTCAACTATTCTGACATAAAATGATGAGTTAAGCCCAAAAATTAAATTACTCTGCTGTAGTGACTACTGGAAAACCTCTTTTATATTCATCAATATGCACTGTTTTATTTTCATTTGACATGCTTCTTTTAGCACGTATTGTCCACCAATTCATCGATTGTTGGTAAAAAAAAAGTGGCCTGATAAATTATGGTTGGCTCGTTTAGAAGACGAGTTAATGCAGAGAAGGCAGCTTCACCACTTTCATTACCTTCGTATGCAATAAATTATAGCAACGTTTTATGATATCTGATGATATCTGGTCAACGTTTCATGACAATGTGGATCATGCACTCTTAACGGCAAGAATACTTTCCATGGAATGAGTAACATTGCTTCTGTGATACCAGCGTCAACTACAACGAGAATACGTATTCCCAGATGAGCCGATGAGACGATGAGCCGACACACAGCCGTCGTATAGTAGGGATCATTTCCTTCTATAGTAGGAATCATTTTATTGTTTTAAATTTTGTTTCCAGTATTTAACTGAAACTCTGATTCTCTTATCTGTAATTGAAATGTCTAATAAGCGCTGATAACATCATATTCCTTACGTTTTGGATTCACATACTAACCCACGAATGTAAGACTGCCTCTGTGTACAATACTATGCGGACTTCTCACAATTTTCTCTTTTCTAAATGTTTCTTTTAACCAGCTCCAAAAAAAGAATTGACATAAATGTCCTTAGAATTATGACTAAAATTAGCCGCATTTGACACAACGCTATGGCAGCTTGTCGGACATTTATCTCTGCATAAACATGTTGTGCGAAATGTCTGCTGAGACACAACGCCAGTGCAGCTTGTTGAACGTTTATCTCTGCATAAACATGATGTACGGAATGTCTGCTGTGACACAACGCCAGTGCAGCTTGTCGGACATTTATCTCTGCATAAACATGATGTACTAAAACCCCACAGCCGATGAGCCGATGAGGATGCATGCAAAATACGCATTGTCCATCACAAATTAGAGGATAAGGTACTCTCCTGCATTCGATACGAATGTCTAAGAGATTTATAACCAACAGTTGTCAGCTCCAGTCTTGACATCCTGTGGCTTTCGACCTGAAAATTCCAAGACCGGGTCGGAATGGCACAGAGCAAACAATCATGGTCGGGACCCAGGAAAAGCCTCTATTGTTTCCCTCCCTATGACCTTCCAGCTAGTGATGACACTTGCATTTATTTAACTTTGTTTTTCGTAGCTGAGCAGGCAAGCTGACATATATTTACTCCGGTTGTGACATTTGACCAATCGCTGAGGTAGAAAGCCATGAAAATTGTCGAAGCTCCTGCTTCAGGAAGTAAGCTCTCAAATATTGTTCCAAAACTTAGGGGATTCCACACCATGATGAGCTTCCTTGGATCAGTTTGCTACATCATGAAGGGTTCAGGACTTAGAGAGGCTCTTGAACTTGTCTACGCACCTAACACTGTCTCCCATATTCTTGGTGGGAAAGCAATCACCGGGGCAATACGTGGCCATTTTCTGGTTGATGCTGCGCTTCATGCTATTCTGCTTTCCGAGGTCTTTTTCGAAGAAATTTCCTGTGTTGCTGAATTAATTCTGCAGCCTGAAGAAATATTAGAACTCAGAAACCTGTACAAAAATCTTATGAAAAAAGAAGCGGACGTTGCAGATATAGAAAAAAAACCCTTCCCTGGAAAAAACTAGTGGGATCCATCGATAGGAAGAGACATGAAATGCTCCTGTACAGAACCTCGAAACTGTTGTTTCAATACTCCGATATGGTATCCGTACTGCGATATTTCTTAAAATCCGAACGATCTAGGTCATTAGATCTCCACTTAAAATCCATCTCTGACATGCTACCTTATCTGGCGGTATCTGGGCAGAGCGAATGGTCAAGCTCCAAGAAACCCATCCTTCCGTTTATCAAGCCTTCCAGAATGGGATGTATGTGATTAGACGTTCTGATAGATTCTGGACTGGGCTCTCCACGGATCTTGTCATTGAGCCAGAGCTCATGGGTTGTCTCAAAGCGGATAGTGGCCTTATCGATGGAAATGGTATGACAGAGGTTCAAAGGTCTTTATGGGCTCTGTCTCGACAAGTCTGCTCTGCAATAAATCTTCTGATGGAGGGTATGTCACAGGTTTTCTATGGAACTAGTGAACAACATAAGGAAACCTCCAAGCAGAGGCAGCTAAGAGACTGTAAAAAGACACCCAGATCGTTATCGATTTCCTAGAAAAAGCATCACTATTTAATGGGGATCTTCAACTAAGAAACCTCACCAACGGTCTGACAGCCTACGAATCTACCAACGTTGATTCTGCTAGAAAGTTACGCCCTAAAATTTGTTGACTCAATGTCTGAAAAGCTGGTCGCTGATTTTGTGTTTCGACGAAAACAACAGGCAGTTCAAATAACTACAAATCAGAATCCAGGTGGAGATCGCAAAAGACTGGATCCCACTCTCTTTTTTCAGAGGCTCATCACTCTAGCAAAGAAGATCAATCTCACAGAATCGAAGTACTTTCAACACGAACTGTGTTCCTACCTGGCATCACTTTTTGACAGTTCTTGCACGCTCCGGTCCCCGAACAAGCCAGAGTTTGCCAAGGCTATAGTACTGGCCTGCAATCTTGAGGAGGGCTCTACTCCCTTCCCCAAAGGCATTTAATATATCATTGACAGTAGAGCTCTTCTGCACAGAATTCCAAGGGCCAAAACGAACGATACTCCGTAATCCTTGACCATTATGCTACTTACATGACCCAAAAGTCATCTGCCACTATTGTGTTCAACGGCTACGATGGCGGAGCTACTATAAAGAATATGGCCCAGTCAAAGAGAAGTCGTATAATCACCCGTGCGTTCTTCTTCACAATAGATGTGCAGCTGAATGCAAGATAAGATATAAGATATTTATTTCAAAAAAAGTCTGTCACAAGCCCACAATGGGCTGAATTTGGACTTCGTTGTCGACAAATCATATGGTTGCACTAAAACTGGCAAAAATGCAAAAACAAACAACGAAAAGAAAATTCCCAATGAATAATCATTTATTATTCAATAATTAAACTGTAAAAAGTCTATTAAAAAGTTATAAAGATAAAAACTGGTCAAATTAAATTTAAACAAATACAAATCAGAAAAAAAAATTAAAAGGGACATTAAAAAAGGAGAGGGGAAAATCAGCGAATAAATACAAAAAAGAACGATATATAAATATATATAAATTAAAAGGGACACTAAAAAAGTGTCAATAGTTTAATTGCATAAAGTCAATAAAAGAGTTAAAAAGATGAAAACTGGTCAAAAAAAGGCGGGACAGAAATAAATGAATTAACACAAATATATAAAATTACAAAGGGAACTAAAGACAAATAAGTGCAAGAACCTGGGCAGCACCATCAGCTAATAAGAAAAGAGAGAGAGAAAAAAGGGAGAAACTAGTGGGATATTTTATTCATGTTTTCTATGATGAAGGAAACAAAATACTTTTTATATCTGGAAGTAACGCAGCGATTGGGGGGGGGAATAGGGATGGGCTCAGAAACAGCTCGAGGCCACCGTAATCTGGATAGGGAGTGACGTTTGGGGGAAATACTTGCCATCCGGGGGTTTGTTATTGCATTTTTTGGAAAACAGAGGCACAACAAAACCCTCCGTCGCTCAAGGATTTTCAAACTTGCTTTTTTTTAGGAGCAGTGAGTATAAAAATTTCATATTGATGATTATGAAATTTTTGTATACCGTTCACCAAATTCGACTCCATTTTCGCACTCGTTTCGTCTTTTTACATCGGAACAATTATTCAGTTCAAGAAAAACGAAGAATTACCGGAACTTGATTTTTTTTTTTGTTAGGAAAGTGAGAAAACTGACACAATACCCAAAATCAACTAGTTTTGCGTCGACCAAAATTGTGCAATTTTGAATTTGTTGTCCAGCTTTTTTTTTTCTCTACAACATGGTGTAAAAATCATTTGTGTTGAATTTGTTTTTAGGGTCAAATTCTAGTTTTGCCTGTACTATAAAGTTTTATGACAATTCGAACAGTTCAAAATTACGTGTCTCCATTTTTCTAGAATGGCAATGTTGTTTCTCGCTTTCCAACTGTTCAAACTGAATTTTTGCTTTTGATTGGCTTAATATTGACAGAACACATTTTTACATATTAATCCGTTTTCGTTTTACAGTTACACAGGGGAAATAAAAAAGTTGGGAATTCTTTTACTCTTCTGAAAATTTTCAATTATCGAGACATGACCTTTTGATTCCCGACTGACGGTAAAATCTTATCATAGCATCAATTGTTTCAGATTTACTATCCCTTGAAAAAACACTTGAACATTTACTAAAACTTGAACACTAGTGCCTGTTTTGGACATTTCCGGCGCTGCCTAGTCTGGGGTAATATCATTTATTGACTTTCTGGGCATTTTTGTCAGCGATCTAACTATAAACCATACTCAAAGGTTTGATTGCTATATTGCGCGTCCACTCCAAAAAAACACGGAAAGGGAAGCTGCTTACATACAATTGCTATGAAAACAATTTATGTATTTCCTATGCTAAATCTTAGAGGGCATACTCCAAAAACAGTAAGTTTTTGGCCTGTAATTGAAGTAAGACTAATGCGACAGTTACTTAGCCGATATTGTATATTGCTTGGAAATTTCTTGAAAATTCCCTCCCTAATCAGCAAAGTTGACGCTCCAGCGTTGAAAAGGCAAGGCAGATTCTTTACAGTTTATATTTTAAAATCGCGCACCATTGGTAAATCACTAATATTTTAGGAATTATAATATTCTAGGTTAGATAGGTGTTTCGACAAGGATGCAGCCGTGGTGAGCCTTACAGGCTGACTTCCCGGTTTAAATGTTAGTTATTTTTAGGCACAAAATTTACCAGTCCCTGTCACGATTCTTCGGTTGTGTTTGATTGTTCTTGAGTACTGTTTTCTACTTGGCTACTTGATATAACGCTTTGAATAAAACGACCTCTTTCCCTTCCTGAAAGACGTTTTGTCTCTAGAGCCTGCTAACTATTAGTTGGCTTATGGCTTTCAAAACATCGTACATCCTGTTGTCGAATACTGTTTTTCATTGCTGCGCAGCTTGAGGGACTGGCAAGTTGAAGAGGCTTGGTTCTTGTTGCCTTTGCCTGGCTTCTTGTTTGTGCTCTTCGCTCGGAATACTTGCTTCAAGCTTAACAGAGCAGTTTTGGGGAAGAAGATTCATAAGGGGAAAACATTGATGTACAGGTCTTTTTTCCTTAATAGTTAAATCTCCCATATTTGCTTACATTGTTTTAAACTTGAATCTCACTATTTATGTAAAAAACTAAATTATAGTAGTTTTTATAACTTTAATAAAAGTTAAAAGAAAGAGTATCATAAAAACACAGACATTTTTGGGGGGAGGGGATTGGAGAAGAAATTTTGCAAAACAGGCGAATTACATGAATAAGACGGTGAAATACAGAAGTATGAAAATGCCAGAGACGAACTTTAGATGTAACGACAATATTATTACTTTTACACTTTCTGAATCAAATTAAGATGCAAAATAAGGAAAACAACTTTGCAAGCTAATACCTGTCACTGAAACAAATGTATTCAAAAGCTTAAAATGCAATAGATTTACACAAGGTTTATATATAAATAAGTCCTCGGTTCCTCGGCCTTAGAGCCTATACTATACCCTGGGAGGATCTGGGGAAATACCTACTCTCACATTTCTCTCGCCAGATGAGAGTACATAGTAAGATGACGCTTAAGAATAGCGTCTTGAACCTCATATCGGAACCAAATCCAGATTTATGAGGATTTGAAGAATTTTTGAAAATATTTCGTAATTTTGAAAGCAAAAATCCTACTACGGACCAAAATAATACTCAAGTCTGCGGAATGGTATTTTCTAAACATAAAGTACGTTCTAAAACCACACTGGATATAATAAACATTATATTTGAAAAAAAAACAATAATAATTAAAAAACCAAATACCATAGTTCACTTCAAAAGGTTGAATTTTTTTTCTTCTTCTTCTGTGTTGTGCACCGAGGACGGCTTGGCGCAGGTCCTTACTGAAATGTTGAGAGTCAAAGAAAAGAGCCTAGAATAAAACCAAATTTAAGCCCTTTGCGAAAGCTAAGATAAATTTTCGATCGGCTTAAGAATCCGTCTAAGAAAAGATAAACTAAGATATAACTTGTCTTGATTTTCAAGAGAGAAAAATCCTTCCATTTAAAATTCGAAAACAAGTTCAGATAAAGAAATGTTAACAGGTTGGTAAATACTCAAATTGTCTATAGTATTGAAATGATATTTAAATTAATATCAAGCACATTATGTTGGATAAAATTTACGCGAGAATTGTAACAAAAAACATAAAATCCGGCGTCCAAAATTGAGTTGAGTTTTAGTTTGGGTGTAATCCAGTGAAAAATATTAAAATAATATTTAAACTAAAATCAAGGGAATTACGTTGGATAAAAATCCGTTTTAAGCACCTAGTTTAGAGACAAACTGCCCTCTGCTGTTACCATTAGTAACCATTAGCAGCCTTAGTAACCATTAGCGTACTTGTGTTTTATAAAGGTTTTCTCGTACAGCATTTTATGTTGTTTTTGTTTCTATGGTGCAAACATTAGATTTCTTTTCCTTTTTCATTGTTTATTTTTTTTTACTAGTTATGTTTTAAAATATCTAAAGGTGGAAGAGCAGATGAGCAAATAACAGAAAATCCGACGTTTCAGTTTTGCACCCTGGAATTGCCCCTTGGATGTAATATCCTCCTCCCTTGGGGCGGAAGAGTTGCGTCTGCAGCTCTGCCGTTCTCAAGGAGATTCACACTGTAATGTTTTCATTAGCAGTAAAGCTGGAAGTTAAATGCTGTATTTTTAAGATATGTTAACGTGTGTACACCATTTTTTTTCTTTTTTTAAGCGAATAAGTGTTTTTTTTCTTGCAACAATACGTTTCCATATTATATCTTATTTTTTAAATTCATTCAATCTAATAGTGAATAAGACTTTAGACTATTTCAGAGGCCTGGGAACATAATATGCAATTTTTATGTAGGATAGAAACAACTAAAACATAGTTTAAGGCAAGCAAAAGCAAAGTTTAATATATAAGGAAATTAGCTTTATATTATTGTACAATTAGTGGCATCAATTGGGAAAGGGGGGCATTTGGCCCTGTCCATGAAATTTTACACACCCCCCCCCCCACGAAAAAAAAACAACAAACTTTGAAAACTTCCTTTCTTGTATTTTCAGGGAAAGACCGAAAAAAACAACACCATTGCTAGATTTAGAAAAACATATTTTTGCCCCTCCTATATTTTCGTGAGTTGATACTAATAGGACAATATATCTTACTGGCAATATAAATTTGAAATCTTTCTAGTATTTCCAGAATAATCATAAATCCACGAGAAAGAATTTAGTTTGACATCCTGACCAGGACTACGAAGACTGTTGACAAAAAAATTCATATTCATAGGAAACAGCGACCATCACAAACCTTCAGTGGCATATTTTCAGGAAAAACGTTATTTTGTCATAAAACTAGTTATAATTATATAAAATTACTTTTTTGCATATTTAAATAATGTTTGATTGTTTAAATTTTGTCAGCCTATAGGCAATATGTAGGGCTTCAGCAATATGTTTTCATTTGTCATTATATCAAAAACAACACATCGTAGAAAACTCTATCTTAAGGCTAATCAAGGCTTAGAAGCAAGATTAGTGCTACATGTCTCCTGTTCACCTTCTTATAAAAGTATTGAATGTAGTTTTAAAGTGTCACTGTTCTGACATAAAATCAGCGTGGTTTATATTTGTCATAAAATCAACAACAAAAAAAAGAGAAGAAAATCACCATAATAACCAAGATTACTGAAAAGAATTAGTAGAAGTAGATTAAATGTTTACTATACAAGACATTTATTCAGTGGTGGTTTTAGGCTTGGGTAAGAGGGGCAGCAACCCAAAGATTATTTCTTAAACCTCATTGGCCTGCTATATGCTTTCTTCTTTATATTAGGGCAGCTACCCCCTCTCCCTCCCTATTTCTCTAACATCTCACATTAAATTCCTTTTATTTTGTGTTTTTATGCTCCTATTAGGTAATTAATTGACTAAAAATTTGTAGCAATTTTAATTTCGTTTACTTTGTCCCCCCTCCCCCCCCCCCCCCCCCCCCCCGTTCATGAGGTCTAATACCGTTCCTGCATTCTTCCTAGACGTCTCGGGAGTTTTTTATTCATTAATGCTATAAATGACAAAACAATAAAAATATTTCTTGTTTTCAGCAAAGCACACGTGACGCTTTAGCTTAGTAAAAAGGGTAGAGGGCTTTAGGCTTACTTCTGCTTATGGTCATATGTGTTCGTTTGAACTTTGAGCTGATTATTCATTGTAATTCCTGTTTGTTTTCGATCTCATTTATTTGTTATTAATTAAAAAAACTTTTTCCACCAAATAAGTTTTTCAAAGAAAAGTAAAGAACTCCGTTAAACCAAAAATGAGCAAAAATAAAATCAAATAATCTAGCAAGCGTGAAACTACCACAAATCAGCATCGATAAATAAATGAACCCCAAAACGAACAGAAATTAAAATAAAATACCGAGTCAAACTGAAAACGAGCAGAAATTAACTTCAGTAGGGCTCAAAAACCCCTATGACTTCCCAAGGCCAAAAAATAATTTGCACTTTACTGAGAAAAATACAAATTTTTTCTTCTATAACTGTAATAAGTCAAATAATATTAACATTTTGATTATTAAATATCAGTAAATGTATATTAAACTGACAATGCACATTCATTTGTATTTTTTTCAGTAAAGTGCAAATAATGTTCTGGCCTTGGGAAGGCATAGGGGTTTTGAGTCCTAATCATGTTAAGTTCGTTTTTTTCGGTTTCGGTTTAATGGAGTTCTTTACTTTTCTTTGAGAAACTTATTTTGGGGAAAAAGTTTTTTTAATTAATTTCTCTTCGTTTTATATTGACATAATCTTTTCAGGGAAAAAGAAAGTAATATTTTAAATTTTTTCATTTTTTTTAAGACTTTATGGTTTGGCCTGCTATTTGTATGCTGGAAAAAATTTTTCAGCAATTTTTAACAAGATACACTCTTTTAAAAATTTGGACACAAACAGAAGTGTTTAATTTAGTTTCATGCTTCCTCTAGTTGACCTGAAATAGAAAACTAGATACCATTGGCAAAAAAAATCTGTTTACTTTCTTTGATAGCTTGGATACACCTACGCTATTTTGATTTGGTTAAATTTTAAGAGCAGAAGTAGTCCCGAAATTTTGAACATAATACCGTCAGTCGTCCTTTGGATACTGCTGAGATGCCTTATTGGGAATTAGCATTAACACAGTGTATTTTGATTTAATCTTAAGGCAACATTTAGTTTTACACATAATGAGCAAATGGGAGGGTGGGCGTGGGAGGGGGATTAGTTGCCCTCCAATTACTTTCAATTATTAGAAAGGGCACTAGCCCTTTCTATTTTCAATAGAATGAACCCCTTTCGAAGTTTCTACGACAACTCCTTCGATACGAAGTGCCCTGGTCTAAAAAAAAAATAATAATAATAATAATATATTGTACCAACATCGCTTTTTACTATGAGAATGTCAAGCCTTCCAATCACTTTCGACTATTAAAAAGGGCACTAGCCCTTTCATTTTCCAATCGAATGAGCCCTTAAAGAGTTTCTACTTCAACGCTTTCTATAAACACCTTATATGCCCCAGAGCATAAATTACAACCCTTGTCTTGAGGGCTGTGAGGGGGTTGTCATCTTCAAAGACCTAATTTAAGAACTTTCAACTACGTTGAACAAAATGGCTGTCTCAAAATTTTGATTGGATGTGTTTGGGGAAATGGTGAGTGTGAGAGGGGCGTTAGTTGCTCTCCAATCACTTTCAACTATTAAAAAAGGCAATATCCCTTTCAATTTCGTATCGAATGATCCCTTTTGAAGTTTCTACTACAAAGCCTTCTATAAAAACCTTATATACTCCCAGGGCATAGCTTACAACCCTTGCTCTGAGGGCTGTGGGGGTGTCATCCTCAAAGACCTCATTTCCAGAACTTTCAACGTTGAACAAAATTGCTATCTCAAAATTTTAATTGGATGTGTTTTGGGAAATGGTGCCGTGAGAGGGAGTGTAATTGCCCTCCAATAACTTCCGACTATTAAAATGGGCACTAACCCTTTAAATTTCTAATCAAATGAGCCCTTTTTGAAGTTTCTACGACAACGCTCTCTATAAAAACCTTATATGCCCCCAGGGCATAACTTACAGCCTTTTCCCTGAGGGCTGTGGGTGGGCTGACATCCTCAAACACCTAATCTCCAGAACTTTCAACTACTTTGAACAAAATGGCTATCTCAAAATGTTGATTGGATGTGTTTGGGGAAATGGTGGGCGTCAGAGGGGGGTTAGTTACCCTCCAATCCCTTTCGACTATTAAAAGGGCATAAACCCTTTCAGTTTCCAACTGAATGAGCCCTTTTTGAAGTTTCTATAACAGCGCTTTCTATAAAAAACCTTATATGCCCACAGGGTAAAACTTACAACCCTTGCCCTGAGGGCTGTGGGGGGAGTGTCATCCTCAAAGACATAATTTTCCGGACCTTTCAACTACGTTGAACAAAAAGCCTACCTCAAAATTTTTATTGGATGTGTTTGGGAAATAGTGGGCGTGAGAGGGGCATTACTAGCACTCCAATCACTTTCAACTATTAAAAAAGGCACTAGCCCTTTCAATTTCCAATCGAATGAGCCGTATTGAAGTTTCTACGACAAAGCTTTTTATAAGAACCTTATATGCTCCCAGGGCATAACTTACAACCCTCACCCTGATTGCTTTGAGTGGGCTGTCATCCTCAAAGACCTAATTTCCAGAACTTTCAACTACTTTGAACAAAATGGCTATCTCAAAATTTTGATTGAATGTGTTTGGGAAAATGGTTGGCGTGAGAGGGGGGTTAGTTACCCTCCAATCACTTTTGACTAGTAAAATGGCACTAGCCCTTTCAATTTCCAACTGAATGATCCCTTTTAAAGTTTCTACGACCGCTTTTTCTATAAAAACCTTATATGCCCCCAGAAGAACTTACAACCCTCTCCCTGAGATCTGTGGGGGGAGTGTCATCCTCAAAGACATAATTTCTGGACCTTTCAATTACGTTGAACAAAATTGTTATCTCAAAATTTTGATTGGATTTGTTTGGGGAAATGGTGGGCGTGAGAGGGGCGTTATTTGCTCTCCAATCACTTTCAACTACTAAAAAAGGCACTAGCCCTTTTCAATTTCCAAACCGAATGATCCCTTTTGAAGTTTCTACGACAAAGCTTTCTATAAAAACCTTATATGCTCCCAGGGCATAACTTACAACCCTTGCCCTGAGGGCTGTGAGTGGGCTGCCATCCTCAAACACCCAATTTCCAGAACTTTCAACTACTTTGAATAAAAGGGCTATCTCAAAGTTTTGATTGGATGTGCTTGGGTGAATGGTTGGCGTGAGAGGGGGGCTAGTTGCCCTCCAATCACTATTTACTATTAGAAGGGCGCTAGCCCTTTCAATTTCCAACTGAATAAGCCCTTTTTGAAGTTTCTACGACCGCAGTTTCTATAAAAACCTTATATTCCCCCAGAGCAAAACTTAAAATCCTTGCCCTGAGGGCTGTGGAGGGAGTGTCATCCTCAAAGACATAATATCTGGACCTTTCAACTGCGTGAACAAAATGGCTATCTTAAAATTTTGATCGGATGTGTTTCGGGAAATAGTGGGCGCGAGAGGGGGGTTACTTGCCCTCAAATCAATTTCGGCAATTAAAACAGGCACTAGCCCTTTCAATTTCCAATCGAATGAGCCCTTTTTGAATTTTCTACGACAACGCTTTCTATTTTAAAAAACCTTATAATTCCCCCAGGGAATACCTTCCAACCCTTGCCCTGAGGCCTGTGGGGGGGGAGTGTTATCCTCAGAAACATAATTTCCAGACTTTTTAACTGCTTCAAACAAAATGGCTATCTCAAAATTTTGATCGGATGTGTTTGGGGAAAAGATGGGTGTGAGAGGGGTGTTAGTTATCCTCTAATCACTTTCGAATATGAAAAAGGGCACAAGTGCTTCTAATTTACAATCGAATGAGCCCTTCTTAAGTTTCTACAACATTGCTATCTATAAAAACCTTATATACCCCTAGGGCATAACTTACAACCCTTGCCCTGAGGGCTTTAAGGAGGTTATCATCCTCAAAGACCTAATTTCTAAAACTTTTAACTACGTTGAACAAAATGAATATCTAAAAATTTTCATTAGATGTGCTTGGGGAACGGTTGGCGTGAGAGGGGGTTAGTTGCCCTCTAATCACTTTCCACTATGAAAAAGGGCACTAGCCCTTTGAATTTTCCAATCGAATGAACCTTTTTTCAAGTTTCTTCGACAAAGCTTGCAATAGAAACTTTATATGCCCCCAGGGCATGACTCAAAACTCTTACCCTGAGGGCTTTGGGGGAAGTGCCATCCTAAAAAATATAATTTCCGGACCTTTCAACTACTTTGAACAAAATGGCTATCTCAAACTTTTGATTGGATGTGTCTGGATAAATAGTGGGCATGGAAAGGGTCTTAGTTGCCTTCTAATCACTTTCGACTATTAAAAAGGGCACTAGCCATTTCAATTTCCAACCCAATGAGCCCTTTATGAAGTTTCTTCGACAACGCTTTCTATAAGAACCTTATATGCCCCCTGGGGACAACTTACAACCCTTACCTTGAGTACTGTTGGGGAGAGTGTCATCCTCAAAGATATAATTTCGGACATTTTAACTACTTTGAACAAAATGGCTATCTCAAAATTTGGATTGGATGAGTTTGGGGAAAAGGTTGGCGTGAGAGAGGGGTTAGTTGCCCTCCAATTACTTTAGACTATTCAAAAGGGCACTATCCTTTTGGATTTCCAATCGAATGAGCCCTGTTTGAAGTTTCTACGACAAAGCTTTCTACAAAAAACCTTATGTGCCCCCAGAGCATAACTTACAACCCTTACTTTGAGGGCTGTGGGGGGAGTGTCCCTCCTCAAAACATAATTTATATCTGGAAATCAACTATGCTGAACAAAATGGCTATCTCAAAATTTTGATTGAATGTGTTTGGGGAAATGGTGGGTGTGAAAGGGGGTGTTAGTTGCCTTCCAATCACTTTTGACTATTAAAAAGGGCACGAGCCGTTTCAATTTCCAATCGAATAAGCCCTTTTTGAAGTTTCTACGACAACGCGACTTCGATACGAAGTGCCCTGGTATGAAAAAAAAAATAATTCGATGCGAAGTCAAAAATGTTTGGGGGAATGGTTGGCGTGAGAGGGGGGTTAGTTACCTTCCAATAACTTTCAACTATTAAAAAGGGCACTAACCCTTCGAATTTCAGATCGAATGAGCCCTTTTTCAAGTTTTTACGACAACATTTTCTATAAAAACCTTATATGCCCCCAGGGCATAACTTACAATTCTTGCCCTGAAGACTTTGGTTGGGAGTGTCCAGCTCAAAGATATAATTTATGGACCTTTCTACTGCGTTGAACAAAATGCCTATCTTAAAATTTTGACTGAAGTGTTTGAAGAAATAGTGGGCGGTAAAGGGGTGTTAGTTGCCCTCCAATCACTTTCGACTATTAAAAAGGGCTCTAGCGTTTCCAATTTCCAATCAGATGAGCCCTTTTTGACGTTTCTGCGACAATGTTTTCTATAAAAACCTTATATGCCCCAGGGCATAACTGACAACCCTTGCCCTGAGGGTTGTGGGGGGGGTGTCATCCTCAAAGACCTAGTTTCCAGAACTTACAACTACGTGAACAAAATGGCTATCTTAAAGTTTTGATTGGATGTGTTTGGGGAAAAGGTGGGCGTAGGGGGGGGGGGGGGGGGGTAGTTGCCCTCCAATAACTGTTGACTCTTAAAAAGGGCACTATCCTTTTTAATTTCCAATAGAATGAGCCTTTTTGAAGATTCTACGACACAAATCTTATATTCCCCAGGGCATAACTTACAACCCTTGCCCTGTGGGCTGTGGGGGAGTGTCCTCCTAAAAAACATCATTTCTATCTGAAAATCATCTACGCTTAACAAAATGGTCATCTCAAAATTTTGATTGGATGTGTTTGGGGAAATGGTGGGCGTGGAAGGGGTTTTAGTTGCCTTCCAATCACTTTCGACTATTAAAAAGGGCACTAGCCATTCTAATTTCCAATCAAATGAGCCCTCTTTGAAGTTTCTATGACAACTCCTTCGTTACGAAGTGCCCTGGTATGGAAAAAAAATAAATAAATAATACACTGTGCCAACATCGTTCTTTTACTTAGGCAGCACGATTGCGCTGCCTATGATTAGTGATGTTTGCTCGTTTTTAAGTTCGGAAAAAGTCATAACTTTGTTTCTGCTCGTATTTGGTGTAATTTAGCTCTTTAATTTTCTCTAAGAAACTTCATTTTTTTAGACTTTTTTTATCCAATTTCTATCCTTTTTAATGACATTGTTTCTTGATTGATTAATAAAAGAAAATTTTTAAGGTTTTTTTTTTCCAATATTAGGCTCAAGAGTTAAGATTTTGGCTTGCAATTTACAATTTTGGGCAAAGTTTTGCAAAAAAATTAAGCAGTACTTTTTTAGTAATATTTTAGAACCATCATAAATACAAAAACCAAACAGAAACAACACTCTAAATGAATATTTTGACCCTATAATTGAAGGGCGGTCCTCAGCAAACAAATGAAAATATAAAAAAAACTCACATTAAAATAGACCATTGAAACTGGAATCATTTAAAATAATCTCATCTTTACTTCAGGGAGGTTCAACCAGGACTGGTACATTTGTTTTGCTGAGTACGGCCCTTGCATATAGGGTTGAAATATTCGTTTAGGGTAAAGGTTCCGCTATCTAAAGAAAAAATTTCATTATAATTCTACTCGGTGCCGGAAAAAAAAAGGAACCGGAGCGATTGGGCCCAACCGGGCCCTGCGTTTGAAAGGGCCCAGCATCTTCATCAAAATGAATAATTGGTTTTCAAAATTTGAAATGTTCTTAACAATTCCAGTAAACGTTGCTTCTGGAGAGAGTTTATTTTCCAGGCTGAAACCAATAAAAAAAACAATGTGACATCAACAATAAATCAAGATAGACTAAATAGTTTAGCAATCATGTTGACTGAAAGTGAAAACACAAGGAAAATAGATTTTTAAAACACCGTTTTAGAAGCATTTGTATAACAAAAATTTAGAAATATGTAAATTCATGTGCCCATAGATAAGATAAGATTTATTGCAAAAAGCCTGTGGGCCATAGCAACACACATAATACAATCTACAAACCAACACTCAGGAACAAAACACAACTTTAGATAGTAAAAATCAAAAAAGGAAAAAAGAAAAAAGAACAACAAAACGACAAAAAAAGAAACACACCAAGGTTCGACTTTTAACCAACAAACACCATATAATAAAATTCAAATCATAAAAATAGTATCAGGCTATCCCCTCAAACATGACTCCCTATATTTAATCCCTAAACGAAGAAAACTTACACAACTGTTTAATAGCACATGCGTTCCTCTCAGCTATCCGCTCTATTAACCAGCATTCGCTCCCAAACACTCGTCCAAAACATTCATTCCGCAACTCAGACAGCTCTTCACACTCGGATACAAAATGAAATAAGTTTTCATTCACCAATCCACACATTGGGCAGAAATAAGGGGCAGCCGCCAGCCTAAACTTTCCCAAAAATTTCCATATTTGCTGTCCCACCTGCGCTACCTGCACAAGGCTGTGGTACCGCTCCACTTCAAGCCACTGCACTGCCTGCGCAAGACCGTGACACTCCTGCCCCACCTGCAAAAGGCTGTGAGGCCACCCTCCGCATGCAAGCTGATACTGCCCTGTCGACACAATTTGAAGATGTGAGTATATTTTTTATCAATCTAACAAATGCTAATTTTTTTACCTCTCAGAGGTAAAAAAGTAAAAACAGTAAAAACTCTTTTTTTAAGTTCTTTTATTCGCTACTTTTGTCTTTTCAGGTTACATGTCCCCCTCTCCCTTAGTTTATAAAACTCAGTCCCATCAGACATAACTAAAATAAGGCTGTTTTTTCAACTTTTTACGATAATAAAACTAACTATTTTTTACCTCTCAGAGTGCGTATTCAAGCCTTGTCGGCTTTTTACTCTTTTCTAAATTCGTTTATTTGCTACTCTTACCTTTCCAAGTTACATGCTTTTCCAACTTTTTGACTTTTCAAACTTTAAATTGTATACTCGGAGAGTTTTTAGGGGGAGCCCCATCTCACCTGTTAGTTCCATTCCTACCTATTTTTTTCTAGGCCGAGATTGAACGCCTTGCGGCTCAATTCATCGATGAAGGAGTTGGAGCAGCGAAGGAAGCCTCCGACGAATTGTTAGCCTGGGCCGAGAATCTGTTCGACATTATCCCCCCTTCTGTAAGTTTTCATATGACTATTTAAAACATAAGCTTTAAAATTCTTAACTGCTAATAAGGAGGTCCATGAATGGACTCTCAATACAGCCAAAAAGGGTCTTTTAGAGCTTTGTAACATTTATAGGAGTAGTTTGGCCCAAAGGGGTCCTTTACATAAATGGTCAGTAATAGGGGTCTACAGTTTCAAGGGTGTGTGGTACCCTTTTATAATAGAATGGTACATTCCAGCGAGTAGTGGGGGTTCAATGACCAAGGGCCTCATGGTACCCTTCCTTAATACAATGATGTTTTCTAGTGACTAGTATGACTTCTAGACTCCTTCTCTCCTTGTCCTATGGCAATATCTTCCAAGGATCTAAATATGCTCTTATTATTCTTCTAGGTTCACACACCTACAACTGGACCATCAGAATTCTGCGAAAATACGACGGAAAGTGAACACAAGGGGGATTTTAGTACGGAGGTGAGTCCGGCTAGTGTAGAGTCCCCGACATTGATTCAGATAGCTTAGGGCGGGATATCAGCCTCGATGCGGAATTTTTGGACAGTGTGCTAGCACAATTACCATCAAGTGAGGTAGAGATAAAGCCCGCAGTGTAATGTGATTTAAGGGAACAAAGTGGAGCTGGCTCTCCTCCTTTATTGCCTGAGTTGTATTTAGCAGAAACCACTTTGCGCAACATTCATGTGTATAGGACCAAGTTTGGTGATCCGTTCAATTCCTTAAGAAGTGTAGTAGTTTTATACGGATCCTATAGACACCGCAGACTCCTATGCAATTATGATTCGGGCACTTCTCGAAAACTATATGCGGGAGGCGGGTGGTCGGGACTGTATAAAAACAACCATCACACTTAAAATCATTTTTAAATGCAAGTACGGGTGAGTTGCGTGAGCATCACATAAAGACAAAGATGCAGACGCTGCATCCGGACTTGAATAATTTTGAGGGCATTTTTAAGATTGGGTTGGTGAAATGTTTAATCGAATGGTGAAGTACAACGAAAACGGGAGTGGGTTGTTAGTTTTATTTATTGAAAAATTAGAGCTTAATATTACTAAATTTAGAAAAGAATTTTTTTAAGAGGGGAGCAATGGGAAAGGGGGAGCAAGATATAATATAAGTTTAAAGGGTACTAAGGATGTACAACGATTCTCTTTCGACACGGACTTGGAGTGTTTCAAATATTCCGTCCTTGTCGCGGGTAATAAACCCAAGGCAATGGCTGTCACTAAGACGCATTTGAACGGTTTAGCAGTAAATGGCGGTGGAGAGGGGTCTGAATTTCCTAAAGTAGATCTTAATTGTCTAAAGTGACATTATCCAATTACACTCTAGGGGATTGTCATTTTTGAAAGGGCAAACGAGCATTTGAAAGTTGGGGTTACAGTTTAACAATTTGACGAAGAATATGAAGAAAAGGAACTTAGTGGTAAAAAAGGAGCAATCTATTCCATAAGGGCACCGTCCTTTGAATCAATGAAACACTGGGTATGGCTTCTCTACAAGCCTGCTAAAGATCCTGTTTCAATCGGACATTTTTTTTTTCCTATCCCCCATATTAGCAGGGTTTTAGGTGAGGGTAAAGCGGGGGAAGGGTACCTGCTATTGCTGCCCAATGTGTCTTTCAAGATTTCATAGTGAATTTAAATTAAAAAATCATTTGATACACAGCAAACGTCATGGGTACCAGTCTGTGGAAACTGTTTCAGGGGAAAAAACCACCTTGCGGTTCAAAAGCTTTCAGAAAATGCTGTTGCAGAGCAACAAGGTGACATTGAACATTGACGCTGCGCTCACGTATGTGTTTGATCCGTCAATTTGTAATCGTGTGAAAAAATATGAAGCCATTGCAATCTCTTTTGCGCATGCGCGAAGAGATTCAAGTAATACCATGCAATTGGTAGATTTGTTGAAACGTTAAAAGGGAAGGATTGTGTTGGAACAGCTATGGCTGCTCTAATTAAAACAGCAAATGAGGCAATTTCACGGCTGCACCATACACACTATCCATTGATCTATCATCAGAAGAAGAGATGGCTATTAAAAATCTGGACAGTTGATGGGTTTGTAAGAAAAAATTAATGAGGGGGACACAAAAACCTGGAGCCATGATCATTTATGGCAAGAAATTTCATCAAGGAGAAGTAGCCATCGGGAGGTTCCGACCCAAAAGAATGTGCCCAAGTCATTTCGGATCCCAACTTCACATTATTCATGATCAAAGACTCTAATATGGTCCTTTTACATAGAAAGAAAAGAAATTTAGTACTAAATAAAAACATTACTTCAGGCAGTGCCATTTTAGAAAGTTCGAAAAAACTGATGTTGGTGTTTTATTACAATGTGTGCAAGTGCCAATGGCCAGGGATGGGACAAGTTCAGGTGTATTATGAGACACCGACTCACTCCTGTTGATAATTAAAACAGATAATCTGTTACATGATTTGGAAAATGGAGAGTACATTAGCTCTCGGGTGGATTGCACAAACTGGGATGAGTCCCTCTATCCGGAGCTGGTGAAACGCCAGGCCCCAAATCAATTTCTTAAATTAAAATCTGAGACGGGGAGTGACTTGGCATCCCTTGGTGTATTTACCGGTCCGAACGTGAACTTTGTGGAAACACACAATGATACTACCAAAAACGTCTGCAAGGGGGTGCCATCATACTATGTAAGAAAAAAATTTCACCATGAGTGTTTATAGGAACTGTATAGAAAATAATTTAGTTCCAAGAGCGAATGTCATGACTATTCGCTCTTTAAAGTTTAAAAAACTAAATAGTTCGAGTCAAGAAAAAATTCCATGTCCACCGTATCGGACAAAGTCTATGTACTCGAGTGTGGTGTGAAGGTACTACCACATGACCACTACCTTGCTTCAGATCGAGTTGAATGCGTAATTTAAAGGAAACAGCTCGGCCTGGAGAAAGCTTTATAGTTGAGAGAGGGGGAGGGGGGCCGTCTCTGGGGGGAGGAGGGCCGTTTTTACTTCGCCAGCTCAGCACTGGCCTTTTTTTATCTAGTCATTTTTCCCAGGGTTTTATTTATTTATATTGTTTTCGTTGCGCAAAGCAGTAATTTCAAGTCTTTTTTAAGTGTTTATTTATTTATTGTTGTTACCCCGACCACGGGGCCCTGTCCGGAACTCGTTACCGACCGCCACGGCACCAACCGCTGGCCCCCTGGCTGCAGTGCCTCCCTCCCAGCTCCTATTTAAATGTTCAAGTGTTTTTAAAATGTTTATTGTAAATATATTCAAGTGTTTATTTTAAAATTTTGTAGTGCATTTGTGAATTAAAAGAAACCATGTATATTTTATTTCCTTTGAATATCTATTCAACAGATTTAGGTTGGGTTAGGTTAGTTGCATTTTGACATTAGAGGAGTATGTTTCAATTTAAAACACCATTCAGATCTTTTCTTTGCGGACCGTCCAAACTCATGTTTGTGCTTTATTACAATGTGTGTAAGCGCCAATGGCCGGGGATGGGATAAGTTCAGCTGTATTATGGAGACACCGACTCACTCCTGTTGACAATTAAAACAGATATTCTGTTACATGATTTGGAAAATGGAGAGTAAATTAGCTCTCGGAAGGATTACACAAACTGGGATGAGTCCCTCTATCCGGAACTGGTGAAACACCAGGCCCCAAATCAATTTCTTAAATTAAAATCCGAGACGAGGAGCGACTTGGTATCCCATGGTGTATTTCCCGGTCCAAAGATGTACTTTGTGGAAACGCACAATGGTACTACCAAAAAACGTCTGCAAGGGGGTGCCATCATACTATGTAAAAGAAAATTTCACCATGAGTGTTTATAGGAACTGTATAGAAAATAATTTAGTTCCAAGAGCGAATGTCACAGCCATTCGCTCTTTAACGTTTAAAAACTAAATAGTTCGAGTCAAGAAAAATGCCATGTCCACCGTATCGGACAAAGTCTATGTACTCGAGTGTGGTGTGAAGGTACTACCACATGACCACTACCTTACTTCAAATCGAGTTGAATGGGTAAATTATAGGAAAAAAACTCGGTCTGGAGAAAGCTCTATAGTTGAAGGAGGGGGAGGGGGCCGTTTCGGGGGGAGGAGGGCCATTTTTCCTTTGCCAGCTCAGCACTGCCCTTTTTTATATAGTCATTTTTCCCAGTGTTTTATTTATTTATATTTTTTGTTGCGCAAAGCAGTAATTTCAAGTCTTTTTTAAGTGTTTATTTATTTATTGTTGTCACCCCAACCACAGGCCCTGTCCGGAACTCGTTTTCGGCCACCGCGGCACCCACCGCTGGCCCCCCGACTGCTGTGCCCCCCTCCCCCAGTGTTTATTTAAATGTTCAAGTGGATTTAAAATGTTTATGGTATATATATTCAAGTGTTTTAAAACGTTTATCGTAAATATATTCAAGTGTTTATTTTAAAATTTTGTAGTGCATTTGTGAATTAAAAGAAAACCATGTATATTCTATTTCCTTTGAATATTTATTCAACAGATTGAGGTTGGGTTAGGTTAGTTGCATTTTGACATTAGAGGAGTATGTTTCAATTTAAAACACCATTCTGATCTTTTCTGTGTGGACCGTTCATGTCCGGCAAAACAGCACTTTTAACGAAAATAATTCAAAATCGTGACAAAATGTTCTTTGAGAATCCCAAAAATATCTATTATTTCTATAGTGTATGGCGAGAATCTTTTGAAAAAAATAAGAAGATTGATCGAAACATAAAATTCATGCAAAGACTTGACGTATTTACTAGTATTGCTTCAAACTCGTGGTTGATTATTGACAATTTAGCTGAATCTATTGAAGAATGGTCGCAAGAAATGTTACAGTTATTCACGGTTTCGTCCCATCATAAGAAAATTTCTGTAACTGTTATACTCCATAATCTTTTTAGTCAGAGTAAATGTATGAAAACACTTGCTTTGAATTGTACTTACTATATCATCTATAGAGTCGTTCATGTTTCAAGTTGTCTTATATTTCTAAACAAACAAATATACCCTGGCAAACACAAATTTTACTTTCGGCGTACAAACAAGCTACTAATAAACCCTATGGCTACGTTTTATTAGACCTGAATCAAAACACGCCCGAAGAGTTGCGTGTAGTCACTGATATTTTCGATAATTAAACTACTGTATATCTACCCCTGAATAGTAAAAAAGGTCATTAGTTGCTATCATGACGTTGAAGAAGCTACATGAACACCGGCATTTATTTTCCGTGCTAGCAAATTCAAAACCGCGGCTTAGGAAAGCAATACTCAAACATGGAGTTGACAAGGAATTCATGAAATCTTATCGGAATTTTTTTTAAATTTAACGGAAGGTAATGTTCAACTGTCAGATGGTGTTAGACAACAGACAAAGCAACATCGGTCACTTGTACGTACTCTAGCTAGCAAACAGAATGCAAATTGTAAAAGAAAACGTCTTGTTCAAGCGGGTGGTAATTTCTTTTCATTTTTACTACCAATAATCGCCATACTTGTAAACACTATTCGCTAGAAATGGCTAAACCCTATAAATTGACGCTATTTGAACTTGCTCTTTCACACAAAGAGCACTTTGAAGGCAATCTTGATAAATTTATTAACAACGAAACAATTGCCGATGACGAAAAATTAATTTTACTTCAAAATGCCCTTCGACGTGTCAACAAACATAAACCTTATCGTGAAAAACCGCTTTAAGTCAATGTCATTGATCAACCTTCTGAAAATACTGAAAGTTTGAAAAAAGAAGATTTATTAACAAGTGTTGTAGACTTGTTACTTCAATCTTAACGTGACCAAGGTAAAAGACTCTTGAAGTACCTCGCTGAAAATGAACATAATTGATGAGAAAAAGAATGAATTTATAATCCAGGGCAAGAGTTACAATTTAATAAAATTGTTATCGGATCTGAATGCAAATCCTTAAAGAGTAAAATCCGTTGATAGTCATTTATATAATTTTTTAAAGTCGTCAAATTTTCTTGAAAGTCTTATTAGCAATAAGCAAATTCTAAAGAAATTAAAAGAATATAGTCCATCAACAACATTAAATGTAGAAGATGATGATTTTAAATCTTTTCTTGAAAATACTAGTACATCTAGTAGAAACAATGATTCGATGACACCAGTAGCTAGAAAAAAAGCGAAGAGGTATTGACTCACCCGTTAGTATGCAAAAGGGTAACGGACGGTTCACACCACGTTTACGTTCAAAATGGATCAAGCTTTGAAAGGTGTTTTTGAAAATATTGGTGAGCCAGGAAGTTTGAGTTCTCCCACTACACTCGCTCAGGTTACCAAAATTATTAACAAGTTAGCAAAAGAGTATATACAAAAGGAACCCAGTTATACTCTTTATCGAAATCATAAGGCTTATGGTAATCACTATCGAAAAACTTAAGCCTTTACCCTCTGCATATATTACAAGCAGATCTTTTGACTCTAGAGGCGATTCAAAGACGTCATAATAAACCATACAAGCATATTTTACACGCAGTAAGTTTCTTTAGTCGGTATGCATATGCAGTTCCACTGCAGTCAAAGAGAGGCAATGAAGTTGCTAAAGCCCCTGAATCTATCTTTGAACAAGATTCATATAAAAAAAATTCAAACGGAACCTGGAAGTGAATTTGTTCATCCACATGTAAAAGGGGTTTTATTGAAACATAATACAATGCTCTATCAGAGTCATGGTCCTATAAAGGCAGCATTGGCTGAACATTTGATACGAACAATTCGACTTTTTAATTTCAAGATATTGTGCATTGGAAAAACACCTGTATTTATACATTACTTAGGTAAAATTATGTTGATTTATAATCAACGTCCTCATCGATTCTTGTCCAATGCTAGCCCTATTGAAGTTCATCATAGTGACAAAACACTTTTCCTTAAACAATATTCTGACGAAAAGGCGGGAAAGAAAAAATTTAATGTTGGTGATACTGTTCTAATCAATCGTACAAGAAATATTTTTGAAAAGGTAAATTACTTGTGGTCCACTGAACTTTTTAAAGTGTCAAAAGTCTTGTACACTAAACCTAATAATTACTGGCTTCGTGATATGAAAGATGAAGAAATTCTTGGCGGTTCTTATGACCATGAACTGCAAGAACTTGGAAATAGTGAAATATATTAAATTGAAAAGGTATTAAAGACTCGTACTCGCAAGGGCAAGCGACAGTTGCTTGTTCGCTGGCTAGAATACAACTCTGATTTGTATTTGTAGATACCCGCTGAAGACATCCATAATGTCTGAAAGTTTTTATGTGACATTCATGTCCAATGTTTCAGATCCTCTTTATGACGATTTGAATAAAACGAGCGATTTTTGGACAAAACTCTCCCCTGCCATTAAATTTGAGGGAAGGTATGAAGATGCTCTTGTAGAATGTATTCTTAAAAATACATATTATATCCTAAGTCAGGATCGTAAATATAATATAAAAATTAGACCCCATTACTGACCAATAATTAACGATCAATATGTAATTGAAAAGATCATTTCATATGAATTTTCCTTTGTCAAATTATCATATAAGGAGTTTGGGACTATGAACGAATTGTGTCGTGCTATCAACAAAAAAATTTCATATTGTAAAAATGGTGCCTTTCAATTCAACTAGTCAAAGGAAGAGGGTAAAATCTACATTAGTTCACCTATTTACAATGAAAAAGTTATTTTCAATGATATTTTAAGAGAAGTGTTTGTTTTTAAACATAATATAATCCATGGTAAAAGTGCAGGAAGTGCTAGTGGCATGAATCATGTCATTTTTGCAGAGTATCCACCCGCCTTCTCCTCAGACAGTTCTATATTTTTTTACTCTTCCTTTGTCGAGAGATCGAGAGTCGGTAATACCATTGTCCCCCTCCTACATGTTCTTGAAACGAAAACCTCTAATGACCATATACATCACTACAATATGAAGCACCTTCAACACATTCCAGTCAACACTTCGTATTTGGAGCTCTGTCAGTTAACATTCAGAAGAGTTATGTTGCATAAATTTGAACAGTTTGGACTTTCATCGCTTGTATGTAAAGTAAATAGAATTCTGATCTACAACTTATCCTTTGTTAAATCTTACAGGACCGTATATGATGAATTGATAATGCAATCCCTGGATCGAGAGTGTCAATTATTCGAAAAATGGTATAAGTGAAGAAATGTTTTCAAAAACCATGGCATTACAGCATTGGATTTGTCCGGTACTCAAGATATGAGTATTGTCTGGACGGGTAAAGTGCGTTTAGAGTGTGCCTTTGCCAAACCATTGGAAGAAAGTATTGCATTAATCTTTTTAAATCAATTTGAAATCTATTGGAAAATTACCTCTGACGGCAGTGTTTTGTTCGACTTAGCGCCATGAACACGAATCAAATAATCAGTGTATTCAATATGGACCCCTACATGTCCAAATATAAATCCTATTGCATACCTTCAGATTTCCTGGAGCATATTCAACATGTTGACAATACCATTGTTTTTGTTAATAGCAGTCCATCAAGTGTAAAGACGGGACATTGGTTATGTATCTTTCAAACAACAAAGAATATAGAATTTTTGATCCGCTTGGTCTACCATATACATTCTACACACATCATATTGAAAATTTTCTTGAGCAGAGCGGAAAATCTATTATTCAAAATCGGAAGCGGGTACAATATCTATCAACGAAAAGCTGTGGTTTTCATGCCCTATTATATTTATTTTTCGAAGTCCTGGGCATACTTACATGGAGTTCCTCAAGATTTATGACGACAATTCTCGATTGCGCGACTTTTTTTATTGAAAATACTCTTTCCTACCTCTATAATATAGATTTCGGTGCCCTAAAAGGGAAATGCTTTAAAAATTTATGTAAATTTGTTTATTAATAAAATTGTGCATACAAAACACTGTGTCCTTTAGATTTCTTCTTCTACGTATAGGTAATCACCAGAAAAGATAAGTGGCAACAGCTCATCAGGATTCAACTTGTATACATCGTGACGTGCAAAGTCAGGGTCACATTTTCTATAATATAGTATAACTTTATTTTTATTTAAATCTCTTTGTAAAGTCAATAATACTACTCTGATTCATATTATAAAATTCAGGCGTGTCAATCTGCTTATTTGAAGCGATGTCACATACAAAATTCTCATATGAAGAATCACTTTCTGTAACAGCAAAATAAAAGTCTGTAGTCTTAAAATCAAAGTAGCCGGTATCTTCACATCGATGTCGTATAAACCAGACTTTTTATTATTCCAGAAACTGAAGGGCAGACCATGTTCTTTTTCCCAAAACAATTTAAAGCCACGACGATAACAGTCTCTTAAAAAAATCTGAACTCACGTTTAGCTGTTTTTGCAATCGTGCCAGGGTAAGTATTTTCTCATTGATCACATTAATCATAGTGACAATTGGAACCTAAGAATCCTCTATTATGATAGTCAGAAATCTCTTCCAGACATGAATTACAGTCTTTAATTTGTACTGCATATCCTCTGTGCAATTGACACGGATTGCATAATTTACACTTTTCATTATAGTCATCAGAAAAAGTATGATTCTAACACGATGATCAGCTGCCTAATGTATACAAGGATAATTGACTTGTGTAAAACATTTTTTATGTTGACTGTCTCACTTTCAAAACGAAACTGATTGAGGAAAACGAATGTTACTCGCTATCAGTTATCGAATCACTAGAGAAATGGGAGGAGTAACTGAAACTCTGTGTAATCTTACAAACAGATCTGTAATATCATTTTGATTCGTCTCAATCAATATATCTATAAGTTGAGTAAAAGCCTGGGGACCACGACACATAAGTCTCAGGCAATAGTCCAGCAACGGAGACTCATTTCTTACTATATCATCAATCATCCTTTTAGTGAAGATTTTCTTCTGCACTGATAATCTTTGAGAATTATCATCTAAAATTAACCATTTCTCCAAAGTAACAAGATTACCTAAAATTTTCTGTCCGTCCACTTTATTCATTTTAATCCTGATAGTTCTCTCTCACACTAAAAAGAAACTGACTCTCAAACAACGTAAATGGCTTCTACCACCTGGGGAGGCATATTTAGACAAGATTCCATATAAACGTCTAGGACTCTTAATAGAAAAAACATCGTGAAGGAAATAGAAACAAGGGTGACATTGGCTATTAGCTCCATTTATTATAAAATATATCCATACCAACATCCAACAAACATAACCAACAAACATAGCCAACAACCAACAAACATAACCAGCAACCAACAACCATAACCAACAAACATAACCAACAAAACATAACCAACAAACATGACCAAAAATCATAACCAACAAACATAACCAACAAAATAACAATCATAACCAACAAACAACAAACATAACCAACAAATATAAAACCACATAGCCAACAAAACATAAACCAAAAACCAACGAACATAGCCAACAAACATAATCAACAACCAACAAACATAACCAACAAACGTAACCAACAACCAACAAACATGTCCAAAACCATATCCAAAACCAGCAAACATAAAAAACAAACAACAAAAATAAATAACAACCAACAAACATAACCATCAAACATAACCAACATAACAACAAACATAACCAACAAACATAACAAACATAACCAACACTCCACAACCAACATCCAATGTTAATCTCCGTGTGTTAATCTGCTATTGGGCTTCCAGAATGTATTATGGCGTCACTACTCAAAGATGCCGTAAACTGCGCCAGTGTTATTTCCAAGTCATTGGGATCCTTCCAAACTGTATGAATTCACTGTGGAGTCCTCCATTGTCCCACAGTAAAAGTAGGCAACAAAGATGATTTACTTGGGGGCTTCTGCCTGCTTGGTTGAATTGCATTCCTGCATCAATAATTTGCAAATGATTTTCTGACCTGTTATAGGACATCACTTGCTCTCTAAAGAGTTCCACAAACATATAAGAAACTGGAACTCATGTTTTGCTTTTGCTTTATTCAACGCGTGCGATAATCGAACCAAAAATGATCCTAATGTTTTCAGCGTCAAAACAGCAGGACAAATTTATCACAAAATCAATTTAGCAGCACACCCATCATAGACCCTCGAAGGTGATTTTAAACCATATTCATACAGCCGAAAGTGCTTTTTAGACCCCAGTGGAGATCAAGAACACCTTTCACATTTTTTAAATTATTAAATATATATATATATATATATATATATATATATTATATATATATATATATATATATATATATATATATATATATATATATATATATATATATATATATATATATATATATATATATATATATATATATATATATATATATATATATATATATATATATATATATATATATATATATATATATATATATATATATATATATATATATATATATATATATATATATATATATATAAATATATATATATATATATATATATATATATGTATGTATGTATGTTTATATTCGTTTATTTATTTATTTATATGCTGGATTTGAATTTTGCTTAAAAATTTAATATATAGAGGGGGCCCCGCAAAAATAAATTACAACCGGGACCCGCACCTAGTCGATCCAGCCATGTTTCCACTTGTTCTTTTTATTTATAGTATTTTGGATTTATTGGATGTATCCGCACCCCCCATCCGGTTACAACCTTAAATATAAAAGAATATTGATGGACCTTAAGTTCAGGGTATCATTTATAATAGTATATGCCCCTGTAAAACCTACTGACGGTGATACCAATGACATAGAGGAATTTTACTTACAGTTACGACAGCAAATAGGCAGGGTCCCAGGTAGAGGTATGTTGTTTTTGTTAAGAAATTTTAACAATCAGGTCAGTAGAAGTAGGGATAGATGATAACCTAACCTAGGTCGATTTTGTGAAGGAAAAGAAAACAGCAATGGCTACATACTGTTGCAATTTTGTAGGTATAATAATCTAGTTATAGCCAATGCGGTGTTTGGTCACAAAGCAGCCCATAAGTTAACATGTTATTCACGTGATGGTAAGACAGCAAATCTTATGGATTCTGTGATTGTAAACCGAAGACTGACAGGATCAATGCAAGATACTGGGGAAACATAGGAGTGCTGTTGTTCATGTTAAAAGTAAAGACCACCATCTGGTATTGTCTAGTGTCAACTTAAAGTTAAAATTTCGAAAGGGTAACTACCTTCCGTGAAGTTATGATGTTAGTACACTCCAGGAAGAGAGTTTGTGAGAAACTTTCCAGGAACAGTTGAATACTAAATTGGGGAGTTTAAAATTTCACAATGTGGAAGATCCATGGAATAATTTTAGGAAAACAATTTGCGAAGTTGCTGATGGTGTCTTAGGGAAAAAAGTTGGGACTTCAACTAGGAATATTAGTGAAAAGGCTTTATGTTTAATAGAGAGGAGAAAGGGCTTGTACACGAATTACCTGACTGATAGATCATATGGATACAAAAGGAATGTAAAAAAGTACAAAAAGCATTAAAATATGAGCTAAGAAGGTGTGAAGTGGAGGTTATGGATAAAATTGCTGAGGATCTGGAAGATACAGCTAGACGGCATAGTAGTAAAATATTGTAGTGGGATCTTAATAAATTGAGAGGGAGTAGTCTATCTGGACTTTTCCCTGTTAAAGATAGGAATGTGGCCAGAAATAGTGATAAGGAAAGAGTTAAAGAGAGACGGGCAGAACATTTTGAGAATGTGCTAAACCGAGATACAGTTGCAGGAAAAGATACGGATTGTTCTAGGTACCCGGCTGACTGAGCATATTTCAAACAATAGGCTGTACAAAAAGTGTGGTTAAATCCCGCTTTCTAGGGCTATAATGAGAGAAAGGTTGAGAGGGCTAGGGCAAGTTCTGTGGATGAAGGATGACAGACTGTCAAAGATTGTCCTTTTGGCCAACCGTCTAGGGCTAAGCGGAAAACAGGTCGGCCGCGGTTGCGGTGGAAGGATGTCATAAAGAAAGATTTATAGGAAATGGGAACTTCCTGCGAGGGCTTAAAGAGGGGGACTTTAAATAGATTGGGGTTGGGGGGCGTGCCTGCCCGTGTTGGCTTCAGGTGACTTGTTACGATGAGTTGTTAGAAAGTAGAAAGGCCCTAATAACTCGTGACCCCACACCATATATGGGCATAGACTCCCACGAGAACACATTTGCTGCCATCTACAATTGAGTCTAACGCCGACGGGACATAATTTATTCAAGGATTATTGATCGAGTCTAATAAGGTCAAGGTCGATTTATTTGTTGTTGTTTGTCTAGTTGTAATGACGCTGGGGGTGATTTACATAATCAGTGTGCAATGTATTGATCTATGATAAGATATATGATATATAAGATATATAAGATATATGATATCCTTGAGCAAATTTAAAATGGAGGATTAATTATGCTTCGCTGCAAAAGTTGATATAGCGCATGTGAATAGACTTCAATGTGCTTTAAGTGTATTAGTGAAACATATCGAAGACAATAAACTGTATCGCTAATTGTACATGTCTACTATTATTGTTGTAATTATCCAATAAAATTGTTTCGAAATCGAAAATGTCCCTTTATTTTTGTTGTTAGAATGTTAGGCTAACGAATCATGGTCAGTCTAGAGTCAGCAGTCAGAGTGATAGGATTGAAAAATGAATAAACTTGAGAAAGAGAGAATTAGATCGAATCTGGTGTTTATGGAAAAACATTTGATTTTGAATGATGATTTTCTCGAGTTATCTCTTCAGCGCAGGATATTCTCTCGGCAAACACTTGACAATATAATGGGGACTGATTCTCCTCCATTGGACTATTGGACTATTTTTCATTGAAGATAGAAAATTTCAAGTTCTCTTCTGAATTTAAACCAAATTGGAAATTACGATGAAAATTTTTAGATTTTAAGAAAGTAAGGTGACGAGAAAGCATAGCCTTTTCAAATATTTTACTAAATACTGATAAAATTGAAATTGCTCGATAATTTGCCGGATCATTTCTTGGTCCACCTTTATACAAAACAATAATCCGAGCACGCTTGAGAGCATCCGGGAAAAACACCACATTCAAATGAAAGATTAACAAATTTTGTTAGAGGCAATACTATTGAAATAAGAAAAGATTTAACTACCTTAGTAGGGATACAATCTGGCCCAGATGAGGACGAGTTTTTCAAACCATTAACAATTTTAGTAATTTCACGTACTAATACTGGCTCTAGAAACATAGACTTAACACAAGATGGCCCGAGGTAAGATCTAAAGTTCAGCTTAGGCCGAGACAAAGTAACTGTAGAAGTTCAACAAGACATAAAGAAATTTAAAGTTTTATAAACCCACCCCAAATGTCAATATTACATCAGAGACCCTAAATACTAGACACTAAAGAGACCTTAAATACTAGACACTAATTGAAGGGTAACTAAACCCTCTCACGCTCACCTTAGATTCATTTAATATATCATAGCTGTGGGTATGTAGTAACAACCTGGAGTTTACGGTCAAAAAGCTTTATAGTCCATTTTTTTACGGAAATGGCTAATTTTCGTTCCAAAGCAGGCTTTTTTCTAACCAAAGGTTCACATTTGAACCAGAGAAATGTATTTTTATATAGTTTTCTTACAAAAACTAGTTTTTACGGTAAAAAAAAGCTTTATAGTTTAGTTTTTACGGAAATGGCTTTTTTCGTTCCAAAGCTGGGCTTTTTTCTAACCAAAGGTTTACATTTGATCCAGAGAAATGTATTTTCTATAATTTTCTTACAAAAAATAGTGTTTACGGTCAAAAAAGCTTTATAGTTCATTTTTTACGGAAATGGCATATTTCGTTCCAAAGCTGGGCTTTTTCATAACCAAAGGTTCACATTTCACCCAGAGAAATATATTTTCTAGAATTTTCTTACAAAAACTAGTGTTTACGGTCAGAAAAGCTATATAGTTCATTTTATATGGTTTTTCTTACAAAAACTAGTGTTTACGGTAAAAAAAAAGCTTTATAGTTTAGTTTTTACGGAAATGGCTTATTTTCGTTCCAAAGCTGGGCTTTTTTCTAACCAAAGATTCACATTTGACCGAGGGGAAATGTATTTTCTAGAATTTTCTTACAAAAACTAGTGTTTACGGTCAGAAAAGCTTTATAGTTCATTTTTTACGGAAATGGCATATTTTTCGTTCCAAAGCTGGGCTTTTTCTAACCAAGGATTCACATTTGAACCAGAGAAATGTATTATCTATAATTTTCTTACAAAAACTAGTTTTACGGTAAAAAAAAAGCTTTATAGTTCCTTTTTTACGGAACTGGTTAATTTTCATTCCAAAGCTGGGCTTTTTTCTAACCAAAGATTTCATTTGAACCAGAGAAATGTATTTTCTATAATTTTCTTACAAAAACTAGTGTTTACGGTCAAAAAAGCTTTATAGTTCATTTTTTAGGGAAATGGCATATTTTCGTTCCAAAGCTGGGCTTTTTTCTAACCAAAGATTCACACTTGAACCAGAGAAATGTATTTTCTATAATTTTCTTACAAAAACTAGTGTTTACGGTAAAAAAAAGCTTTATAGTTTATTAGTTACGGAAATGGCTAATTTTCATTCCAAAGCTTGGCTTTTTTCTAACCAAAGATTTCATTTGAACCGGAGAAAATGTATTTTTCTATAGTTTTCTTACAAAAACTAGAGTTTACCGTCAAAAATGCTTTATAGTTCATTTTTTATGGAAATGGCATATTTTCGTTCCAATGTCTTATTTTCGTTCCAAAAGTTCACATTTGAACCAGGGAAATGTATTTTCTATAATTTTCTTACAAAAACTAGTGTTTAAAGTAAAAAAAAAGCTCTATATTTTATTTTTTACGGAAATGGCTAATTTTCATTCCAAAACTGGGCTATTTTCTAACCAAAGATTTTATTTGAACCAGAGAAATGTATTTTTTATAATTTTCTTACAAAAAATAGTGTTTATGGTCAAAAAAAGCTATATAGTTCATTTTTTACGGAATTGGCATATTTTCGTTCCAAAGCTGGGCTTTTTCATAACCAAAGGTTCACATTTGACCCAGAGAAATGTATTTTCTATAATTTTCTTACAAAAAAACTATTGCTTACGGTCAGAAAAGCTATATAGTTCATTTTTTATGGTTTTTCTTACAAAAACTAGTGTTTACGGTAAAAAAAAGCTTTATAGTTTAGTTTTTACGGAAATGGCTTATTTTCGTTCCAAAGCTGGGCTTTTTTCTAACCAAAGATTCACATTTGACCCAGGGAAATGTATTTTCTATAATTTTCTTACAAAAAACTGTTGTTTACGGCCAGAAAAGCTTTATAGTTCATTTTTTACGGAAATGGCATATTTTCGTTCCAAAGCTGGGCTTTTTCTAACCAAAGATTCACATTTGAACCAGAGAAATGTATTTTCTATAATTTTCTTACAAAAACTAGTGTTTACGGTAAAAAAAAAAGCTTTATAGTTCCTTTTTTACGGAAATGGTAAATTTTCATTCCAAAGCTGGGCTTTTTTTTTCTAACCAAAGATTTCATTTGAACCAGAGAAATGTATTTTCTATATTTTTCTTACAAAAACTAGTGTTTACGGTCAAAAAAGCTTTATAGTTCATTTTTTACGGAATTGGCATATTTTCGTTCCAAAGCTGGGCTTTTTTTCTAACCAAAGATTCACATTTGACCTAGGGAAGTGTATTTTCTATAATTTTCTTACAAAAAACTGTTGTTTACGGCCAGAAAAGCTTTATAGTTCATTTTTTACGGAAACGGCATATTTTCGTTCCAAAGCTGGGCTTTTTTCTAACCAAAGATTCACACTTGAACCAGAGAAATGTATTTTCTATAATTTTCTTACAAAAACTAGTGTTTACGGTAAAAAAAAGCTTTATAGTTCATTCGTTACGGAAATGGCTAATTTTCATTCCAAAGCTGGGCTTTTTTCTAACCAAATATTTCATTTGAACCGGAGAAATGTATTTTCTATAGTTTTCTTACAAAAAACTAGTGTTTACCGTCAAAAATGCTTTATAGTTTATTTTTTATGGAAATGGCATATTTTCGTTCCAATGTCTTATTTTCGTTCCAAAAGTTCACATTTGAACCAGGGAAATGTATTTTCTATAATTTTCTTACAAAAACTACTGTTTACAGTAAAAAAAGCTCTATATTTTATTTTTTACGGAAATGGCTAATTTTCATTCCAAAACTGGGCTTTTTTCTAACCAAAGATTTATTTGAACCAGAGAAATGTATTTTCTATAATTTTCTTACAAAAAATAGTGTTTACGGTCAAAAAAGCTTTATAGTTCATTTTTTACGGAATTGGCATATTTTCGTTCCAAAGCTGGGCTTTTTCATAACCAAAGGTTCACATTTGACCCAGAGAAATGTATTTTCTATAATTTTCTTACAAAAACTAGTGTTTACGGTCAGAAAAGCTATATAGTTCATTTTTATGGGTTTCTTACAAAAAACTAGTGTTTACGGTAAAAAAAAAGCTTTATAGTTTAGTTTTTACGGAAATGGCTTATTTTCGTTCCAAAGCTGGGCTTTTTTCTAACCAAAGAGATTCACATTTGAACCAGAGAAATGTATTTTCTATAATTTCTTACAAAAACTGGTGTTTACGGTCAGAAAAGCTTTATAGTTCATTTTTTAAGGGAAATGGCATATTTTCGTTCCAAAGCTGGGCTTTTTCTAACCAAAGATTCACATTTGAACCAGAGAAATGTATTTTCTATAATTTTCTTACAAAAACTAGTGTTTACGGTAAAAAAAAAGCTTTATAGTTCCTTTTTTACGGAAATGGTTAATTTTAATTCCAAAGCTGGGCTTTTTTCTAACCAAAGATTTCATTTGAACCAGAGAAATGTATTTTCTATAATTTTCTTACAAAAACTAGTGTTTACGGTCAAAAAAGCTTTATAGTTCCTTTTTTACGGAAATGGCATATTTTCGTTCCAAAGCTGGGCTTTTTTCTAACCAAAGATTCACACTTGAACCTGAGAAATGTATTTTCTATAATTTTTCTTACAAAAACTAGTGTTTGCGGTAAAAAAAAAGCTTTATAGTTCACTCGTTACGGAAATGGCTAATATTCATTCCAAAGCTGCTTTTTTTCTAACCAAATATTTCATTTGAACCGGAGAAATGTATTCTCTATAGTTTTCTTACAAAAACTAGTGTTTACAGTCAAAAATGCTTTATAGTTCATTTTTTATGGAAATGGCATATTTTCGTTCCAATGTCTTATTTTCCTTCCAAAAGTTCACATTTGAACCAGGGAAATGTATTTTCTATTATTTTCTTACAAAAAAACTAGTGTTTACAGTAAAAAAAAAGCTTTATAGTTTATTTTTTACGGAAATGGCTAATTTTCATTCCAAAACTGGGCTTTTTTCTAACCAAAGATTTTATTCGAACCAGAGAAATGTATTTTCTATAATAATTTTCTTACAAAAACTAGTGTTTACGGTAAAAAAAGCTTTATAGTTCATTTTTTACGGAAATGGCATATTTTCGTTCCAAAGCTGGGCTTTTTTCTAACTAAAGATTCACATTTGAACCAGATAAATGTATTTTCTTTAATTTTCTTACAAAAACTAGTGTTTACGGTAAAAAAAAAAAAAGCTTTACAGTTCATTTTTTACGGAAATGGCTAATTTTCATTCCAAAGCTGGGCTTTTTTTCTAACCAAAGATTTCATTTGAACCAGAGAAATGTATTTTCTATAATTTCTTACAAAAAAACTAGTGTTTACGGTAAAAAATGCTTTATAGTTCATTTTTTACGGAAATGGCTTATTTTAGTTCCAATGTCTTAATTTCGTTCCAAAGGTTCACATTTGAACCAGAGAAATGTATTTTCTATAATTTTCTTACAAAAACTAGTGTTTACGGTAAAAAAAAGCTTTATAGTTCATTTTTTACGGAAATGGCTTATTTTCGTTCCAAAGCTGGGCTTTTTCTATCCAAAGGTTCACATTTGACCCAGCGAAATGTATTTTCTATAACTTTCTTACAAAAACTAGTGTTTATGGTAAAAAAAAGGCTTTATAGTTTAGTTTTTACGGAAATGGCTTATTTTCGTTCCAAAGCTGGACTTTTTTTCTAACCAAAGTTTCACATTTGACCCAGGGAAATGTATTTTCTATGTTTTTTTCTTACAAAAACTAGTGTTTACGGTCGGAAAAGATTTATAATTCATTTTTTACGGAAATGGCATATTTTCGTTCCAAAGCTGGGCTTTTTCTAACCAAAGATTCACATTTGAACCAGAGAAATGTATTTTCTACAATTTTCTTACAAAAAACTAGTGTTTACGGTAAAAAAAAGCTTTATAGTTCATTTTTTACGGAAATGGCATATTTTCGTTCCAAAGCTGGGCTTTTTTCTAACCAAAGATTCACATTTGAACCAGAGAAATGTATTTTCTATAATTTTCTTACAAAAAACTAGTGTTTACGGTCAAAAAAATGCTTTATAGTTCATTTTTTACGGAAATGGCTTATTTTCGTTCCAATGTCTTATTTTCGTTCCAATGTCTTATTTTCATTCCAAAGGTTCATATTTGAACCAGAGAAATGTATATTTCTATAACTTTCTAACAAAAACTAGTGTTTACCATCAAAAATGCTTTATAGTTCATTTTTATGGAAATGGCATATTTTCGTTCCAATGTCTTATTTTCGTTCTAAAAGTTCACATTTGAACCAGGGAAATGTATTTTCTATAATTTTCTTACAAAAACTAGTGTTTACAGTAAAAAAAAAGCTTATAGTTTATTTTTTACGGAAATGGCTAATTTTCATTCCAAAACTGGGCTTTTTTCTAACTAAAGATTTTATTTGAACCAGAGAAATGTATTTTCCATAATTTTCTTACAAAAACTAGTGTTTACGGTTAAAAAAAGCTTTATAGTTCATTTTTTACGGAAATGGCATATTTTCGTTCCAAAGCTGGGCTTTTTTCTAACTAAAGATTCACATTTGGACCACATAAATGTATTTTCTATAATTTTCTTACAAAAAACTAGTGTTTACGGTAAAAAAAAGCTTTATAGTTCATTTTTTACGGAAATGGCTAATTTTCATTCCAAAGCTGGGCTTTTTTCTAACCAAAGATTTCATTTGAACCAGAGAAATGTATTTTCTATAATTTTCTTCCAAAAACTAGTGTTTACGGTAAAAAATGCTTTATAGTTCATTTTTTACGGAAATGGCTTATTTTCGTTCCAATGTCTTATTTTCGTTCCAAAGGTTCACATTTGAACCAGAGAAATGTATTTTCTATAATTTTCTTACAAAAACTAGTGTTACCGTAAAAAAAGCTTTATAGTTCATTTTTTACGGAAATGGCTTATTTTCGTTCCAAAGCTGGGCTCTTTCTATCGAAAGGTTCACATTTGACCCAGCGAAATGTATTTTCTATAACTTTCTTACAAAAACTAGTGTTATGGTAAAAAAAAGGCTTAATAGTTTAGTTTTTACGGAAATGGCTTATTTTCGTTCCAAAGCTGGGCTTTTTTCTAACCAAAGATTTCATTTGAACCAGAGAAATGTATTTTCTATAATTTTCTTACAAAAACTAGTGTTTACGGTAAAAAATGCTTTATAGTTCATTTTTTACGGAAATGGCTTATTTTCGTTCCAATGTCTTAATTTCGTTCCAAAGGTTCACATTTGAACCAGAGAAATGTATTTTCTATAATTTTCTTACAAAAACTAGTGTTTACGGTCGGAAAAGATTTATAATTCATTTTTTACGGAAATGGCATATTTTCGTTCCAAAGCTGGGCGTTTTTCTAACCAAAGATTCACATTTGAACCAGAGAAATGTATTTTCTACAATTTTCTTACAAAAACTAGTGTTTACGGTAAAAAAAAGCTTTATAGTTCATTTTTTTACGGAAATGGCATATTTTCGTTCCAAAGCTGGGCTTTTTTCTAACCAAAGATTCACATTTGAACCAGAGAAATGTATTTTCTATAATTTTCTTACAGAAACTAGTGTTTACTGTAAAAAAAGCTTTATAGTTCATTTTTTACGGAAATGGCAAATTTCCATTCCAAAGCTGCGCTTTTTTCTAACCAAAGATTTCATTTGAACCAGAGAAATGTATTTTCTATAATTTTCTTACAAAAACTAGTGTTTACGGTCAAAAATGCTTTATAGTTCATTTTTTACGGAAATGGCTTATTTTCGTTCCAATGTCTTATTTTCGTTCCAATGTCTTATTTTCGTTCCAAAGGTTCACATTTGAACCAGAGAAATGTATTTTCTATAACTTTCTTACAAAAAACTAATGTTTACCGTTCAAAAAATGCTTTATAGTTCATTTTTTATGGAAATGGCATATTTTCGTTCCAATGTCTTATTTTCGTTCCAAAAGTTCACATTTGAACCAGGGAAATGTATTTTCTATAATTTTCTTACTAAAAAAAACTAGTGTTTACAGTAAAAAAAAAGCTTTATAGTTTATTTTTTACGGAAATAGCTAATTTTCATTCCAAAACTGGGCTTTTTTCTAACTAAAGATTTTATTTGAACCAGAGAAATGTATTTTCTATAATTTTCTTACAAAAAACTAGTGTTTACGGTAAAAAAAGCTTTATAGTTCATTTTTTACGGAAATGGCATATTTTCGTTCCAAAGCTGGGCTTTTTTCTAACTAAAGATTCACATTTGGACCAGATAAATGTATTTTCTATAATTTTCTTACAAAAAACTAGTGTTTATGGTAAAAAAAAAGCTTTATAGTTCATTTTTTACGGAAATGGCTTATTTTCGTTCCAAAGCTGGGCTTTTTCTATCCCAAAGGTTCACATTTGACCCAGCGAAATGTATTTTCTATAACTTTCTTACAAAAACTAGTGTTTATGGTAAAAAAAAGGCTTTATAGTTTAGTTTTTTACGGAAATGGCTTATTTTCGTTCAAAGCTGGGCTTTTTTCTAACCAAAGTTTCACATTTGACCCAGAGAAATGTATTTTCTATAATTTTCTTACAAAACTAGTGTTTACGGTCGGAAAAGATTTATAATTCATATTTTACGGAAATGGCATATTTTCGTTCCAAAGCTGGGCTTTTTTTCTAACCAAAGATTCACATTTGAACCAGAGAAATGTATTTTCTACAATTTTCTTACAAAAACTAGTGTTTTACGGTCAAAAAAAAAAAAGCTTTATAGTTCATTTTTTACGGAAATGGCATATTTTCGTTCCAAAGCTGGGCTTTTTTCTAACCAAAGATTCACATTTGAACCAGAAAAATGTATTTTCTATAATTTTCTTACAGAAACTAGTGTTTACTGTAAAAAAAAAGCTTTATAGTTCATTTTTTACGGAAATGGCTAATTTTCATTCACAAGCTGGGCTTTTTTCTAACCAAAGATTTCATTTGAACCAGAGAAATGTATTTTCTATAATTTTCTTACAAAAACTAGTGTTTACGGTCAAAAATGCTTTATAGTTCATTGTTTACGGAAATGTCTTATTTTCGTTCCAAAGGTTCATATTTGAACCAGAGAAATGTATTTTCTATAACTTTCTTACAAAAACTAGTGTTTACGGTAAAAAAAGGCTTTATAGTTTAGTTTTTTACGGAAATGGCTTATTTTCGTTCCAAAGCTGGGCTTTTTTCTAACCAAAGATTCACATTTGACCAGGGAAATGTATTTTCTATAATTTTCTTGCAAAAACTAGTGTTTACGGTCAGAAAAGCTTTATAGTTCATTTTTTACGGAAATGGCATATTTTCGTTCCAAAGCTGGGCTTTTTTCGGTACAAAAAGCTTTATAGTTCAGTTTGTACGGAAATGTCTAAAAGCTTTTTAAACTTACAGTAGCCATTGAAGAAGCGGTGATTTCATTTGGAGTATTCATCACTTTATTTCAATCTATATTTCAATCTACACTGGAGTTATAACCTTCAAACATCTAATAATAAACAGTAATAACGGTTAATTATTACGAAAATCATAAAGGAGAGGAATCTAGAAGAGTCACTGTCCCCCATTCATCATTTAACCCCCTTGGGAGAGTTTTCGAGCCGAAATAGACATATTTCACCATTTAGATATTCAATTCTTCTCTGAAATATCACAGTTTCAGATTTTCCTCATTTATACTGTCATTTTCGATAATTTTATAGTTTATTATTACCTATTATTTATTCAATTGTTACTGTGTGAATGCAGGGGGGAGAGGGGGGACTAGGGACAGCCCCTTCCAGATAGGTTTGAAAGATATCTAGGAAAACTTCAAATAATCAAATCTTAAAATACATTTTTGTCTTTTAGTACATCCTACTATGAAAAAATCCTCTGAAAGTCACTACCCCCAGGGGGCCTAGTCACACTCAACGAATCATTTATGTCAAATCTGATAACGTAATAAAAAGAAATTGAGAAAAAGAAGCAATCTAATATCACATTGGAAATTAATAACATTACACCTTTGTATGGCTTGTTTTTCAGAAATAAAGTACTATCTATTGTTCACGACGGATAATTAACCTATTAAATGATATTCATCGCTTCTAAATCACCGCTGATAAATCACCGCTTCTTCAATTGCTACTGTAAGTTTAAAAAGCTTTTAGACATTTCCGTAAAAAATGAACTATAAAGCTTTTTTTTTTACCGTAAACACTAGTTTTTGTAAGAAAATTATAGAAAATACATTTCTCTGGTTCAAATATGAATCTTTGGTTAGAAAAAAAAGCCCAGCTTTGGAACGAAAATAGGCCATTTCCGTAAAAAAATGAACTATAAAGCTTTTCTGACCGTACACCCTAGTTTTTGTAAGAAAATTATAGAAAATACATTTCTCTGGTTCAAATTTGAATCTTGGGTTAGAAAAAAGTCCAGCTTTGGAACGAAAATAAGCCATTACCTTAAAAAACTAAAACTATAAAGGTTTTCTTACCGTAAACACTAGTTTTTGTAAGAAAATTATAGAAAATACATTTCTCTGGGTCAAATGTGAACCTTTGGATAGAAAAAGCCCAGCTTTGGAACGAAAATAAGCCATTTCCGTAAAAAATGAACTATAAAGCTTTTTTTACAGTAAACACTATTTTTTGTAAGAAAATTATAGAAAATATATTTCTCTGGTTCAAATGTGAATCTTTGGTTAGAAAAAAGCCCAGCTTTGGAATGAAAATATGCCATTTCCGTAAAAAATGAACTATAAAGCGTTTTTTACCGTAAACACTAGCTTTTGTAAGAAAATTATAGAATATAACATTTCTCTGGTTCAAACGTGAATCTTTGGTTAGAAAAAAGCCCAGCTTTGGAACGAAAATATGCCATTTCCATAAAAAATGAACTATAAAGCTTTTCTAATCGTAAACACAAGTTTTTGTAAGAAAATTATAGAAAATACATTTCTCTGGGTCAAGTGTGAATCTTTGGTTAGAAAAAAAGCCCAGCTTTGGAACGAAAATAAGCCATTTCTGTAAAAAACTAAGCTATAAAGCTTTTTTTCATCGTAAACACTAGTTTTTGTAAGAAAATTATAGAAAATACATTTCTCTGGATCAAATGTGAACCTTTGGATAGAAAAAGCCCAGCTTTGGAACGAAAATAACCATTTCCCTAAAAAATGAACTAGAAAGCTTTTTTTTGCCGTAAACACTAGTTTTTGTAATAAAATTATAGAAAATACATTTCTCTGGTTCAAATGTGAACCTTTGGAACGAAAATAAGACATTGGAACGAAAATAAGCCATTTCCATAAAAAAATGAACTATAAAGCATTTTTGCCGTAAACACAAGTTTTTGTAAGAAAATTACAGAAAATACATTTCTCTTTTTCAAATGAAATCTTTGGTTAGAAAAAAGCCCAGCTTTGGAATGAAAATTAGCTATTTCCGTAACTAATGAACTATAAAGCTTTTTTTACCGTAAACACTAGTTTTTGTAAGAAAATTATAGAAAATACATTTCTCTGGTTCAAATGTGAATCTTTGGTTAGAAAAAAAGCCCAGCTTTGGAACGAAAATATGCCATTTCCGTAAAAAATGAACTATAAAGCTTTTCTGACCGTAAACACTAGTTTTTGTAAGAAAATTATAGAAAATACATTTCTCTGGTTCAAATGAAATCTTAGGTTAGAAAAAAGCCCAGCTTTGGAATGAAAATTAGCCATTTCCGTAAAAAATGAACTATTAAGCTTTTTTTTACCGTGAACACTAGTTTTTGTAAGAAAATTATAGAAAATACATTTCTCTGGTTCAAATGCGAACCTTTGGAACGAAAATAAGACATTGGAACGAAAGTATGCCATTTCCATAAAAAATGAACTATAAAGCATTTTTGACCGTAAACACGAGTTTTTGTAAGAAAATTATAGAAAATACATTTCTCTGGCTCAAATGAAATCTTTGGTTAGAAAAAAGCCCAGCTTTGGAATGAAAATTAGCCATTTCCGTAACTAATGAACTATAAAGCTTTTTTTTACCGTAAACACTAGTTTTTGTAAGAAAATTATAGAAAATACATTTCTCTGGTTCAAATGTGAATCTTTGGTTAGAAAAAAGCCCAGCTTTGGAACGAAAATATGCCATTTCCGTAAAAAATGAACTATAAAGCTTTTCTGACCGTAAACACTAGTTTTTGTAAGAAAAATTATAGAAAATACATTTCTCTGGTTCAAATGAAATCTTTGGTTAGAAAAAAGCCCAGCTTTGGAATGAAAATTAGCAAGTTCCGTAAAAAATGAACTATAAAGCTTTTTTTTACCGTAAACACTAGTTTTTGTAAGAAAATTATAGAAAATACATTTCTCTGGTTCAAATGTGAATATTTGGTTAGAAAAAGCCCAGCTTTGGAACGAAAATATGCCATTTCCTTAAAAAATGAACTATAAAGCTTTTCTGACCGTAAACACTAGTTTTTGTAAGAAAATTGTAGAAAATCTATTTCTCTGGTTCAAATGTGAACCTTGGAACGAAAATAAGACATTGGAACGAAAATAAGCCATTTCCGTAAAAACTAAACTATAAAGTTTTTTGTTACCGTAAAAACTAGTTTTTGTAAGAAAACCAAAAAAATGAACTATAAAGCTTTTCTGACCGTAAACACTAGTTTTTGTAAGAAAATTCTAGAAAATACATTTCTCTGGGTCAAATGTGAACTTTTGGTTATGAAAAAGCCCAGCTTTGGAACGAAAATATGCCATTTCCGTAAAAAAATGAACTATAAAGCTTTTTTGACCGTAAACACTAGTTTTTGTAAGAAAATTATAGAAAATACATTTCTCCGGGTCAAATGTAAACCTTTGGTTAGAAAAAAGCCCAGCTTTGGAACGAAAATAAGCCATTTCCGTAAAAACTAAACTATAAAGCTTTTTTTACCGTAAAACACTAGTTTTTGTTTTAAAAATTATAGAGAATACATTTCTCTGGTTCAAATGTGAACCTTTGGATAGAAAAAAGCCTAGCTTTTGAACAAAAATTAGCCATATCCGTAAAAAATGAACTATAAAGCTTTTTGAACGTAAACTCAAGGTTTTTACTACATACCCACAGCTATGATATATTAAATGAATCTAAGGTGAGCGTGAGAGGGGTTTAGTTACCCTTCAATTAGTGTCTAGTATTTAAGGTCTCTTTAGTGTCTAGTATTTAGGGTCTCTGATTTAATATTGACATTGGGGGTGGGTTTATAAAACTTTAAATTTCTTTATGTCTTGTTGAACTTCTACAGTTACTTTGTCTCGGCCTAAGCTGGACTTTAGATCTTACTTCGGGCCATCTTGTGTTAAGTCTATGTTTCTAGAGCCAGTATTAGTACGCGAAATTACTAAAATTGTTAATGGTTTGAAAAACTCGTCCTCATCTGGGCCAGATTGTATCCCTACTAAGGTAGTTAAATCTTTTCTTATTTCAATAGTATTGCCTCTAACAAAACTTGTTAATCTTTCATTTGAATGTGGTGTTTTTCCGGATGCTCTCAAGCGCGCTCGGATTATTGTTTTGTATAAAGGTGGACCAAGAAATGATCCAGCCAATTATCGATGCCTTTCAATTTCATCAGTATTTAGTAAAATATTTGAAAAGGCTATGCTTTCTCGTCTCCTTACTTTCTTAAAATCTAAAAATTTTCATCGTGATTTCCAATTTAGTTTAAATTCAGAAGAGAACTTGAACTTTTCTATCTTCAATGAAAAATTTGTCATCTCTTCGAGCAAAATCTCAACTGAAGTGGAAAATTTGGTACTTTTAACCTAACTATACCTGCTATTTCGAACAGAAAAAGTGTTATCACTGACGAAAAATATTATTTCTAAGAGAAATTTTTGATTATAGCGTTCTCAATCTTTTTAGGATGTATGGCTCGGGTGGGAGCTCTCAGTTGATGAGGAGGTTCTTCTCTGTACTACTACAGCCATTGATGCTACTGACGATGTGCTAGAAGTACATATATACGGAGGATGGTCTGTCGTATACGTCAGAGGATCTGGTACGGCGGGGACCTTCGGGCCGGCATTGCATAGAGGATGCTGAGTGGTTGGCACCAGGTTTATCATCAATAAAAGTACGCGGCGATTTATTTGAGGATATACCCATCCCTTTGATTGATATATCAATAAATGATGATGAAATTGAATGTATCCCACCCCCTCTATGCAATATAGTAATAATAGATGAAGATAATGATTTATTTCATATAGAACCGGACATTGTTTATTTAAAAAGCATTGTAAATATTGATTTAAGTAATGAGTAAAGATTAGAAGAATGAATTTTTTTTGTTATCTTTGATAGAAAACTTGGCTGTGGACTGATAGTACTCTATTAGGTGATCTAATTAAACTGAACTAATCATATGCAGAAGTCGCTGCTGATATCCTTACTCTACGCATATCTAGTATGAGAAAATTAAAATAGTACAAACAAATTTATTGTATGATTACAATATAAAACTCATTATACATATCGATAATTAGATTTATCGTTAAATGATAAAGGAGAACTTTTCCACCACGGTTTTTGTTGTTTAAAATCCTCTTATGCTGTTTCTTAAAGGGCCACTTTTTCTCTTCTCTTAAAACATATTCATTATAATATTTAGAGTTATATCTTGCTTTATACACATTTTTCATTGGGTTTTCACTGCTGTCTTTTACACTATATTTTGAGATATCTCTATAGAGAAAGCCATCTTTTCCCAGTCGCTTCTTTTGATCTTCCTTTTCTTCCATATCGAACCTTGTTTTATGTGAGTCTACTTGCAATCGATATAAATTTCTCTCCATATCACGTATAGTTTTTCTTCTCATTTTCTCTAGATTCTTCTCATCTATCTCTACATCTATGTTGTCTAAACATGCAGTAGGTTCATGAGAATGTTTAAAATCATGAAAATGTCCTTTACAAATAGAAAAGTTGCAATAAAAGGATATTTCTAACTCAACTTGTTCACTCATGTTATCACACTGCTAACTATATAAACTTAGTGAATTCTATTCACAGACTAATAAAAACTATAGCCAAAATCCTTTCCTTATATTCTCTGCAATCCTCTCCTGCTAATATTTTCGGCCCTCTAATTGGCTTAGAAGGAGACACGTGATCCTGTTTCCCGTTATTGGATCAAAACATTCCCCCCACCGATTATGTAAACCAATTGATATATCAATAAATTGAGTATAAGCATTTGAGTCACATCGACAAAGCTTCATGCATTAGTCCAATGGAGGAGAATCAGTCCCCATAATATTGTCAAGTGTTTCCCGAGAGAATATCCTGCGTTGAAGAGATAACTCGAGAAAATCATCATCCAAAATCAAATGTTTTTCCATAAACACCTGATTCAATCTAATTCTCTTTTTCTCAAATTTATTCATTTTTCAATCCTATCACTCTGACTGCTGACTCTAGACTGACCATGATTCGTTAGCCTAACATTCCAACAACAAAAATAAAGGGAACATTTTCGCTTTCGAAACAATTTTATTGGATAATTGAAACAATAATAGTAGACATGTACAATTAGCGATACTTCGATATGTTTCACTAATGCACTTAAAGCACATTGAAGTCTATTCACATGCGCTATATCAACTTTTGCAGCGAAGCATAATTGATCCTCCATTTTAAATTTGCTCAAGGATATCACATATCTTGCATATACTTCATCTTATTCCAGACAAAGCCGTGATCCTCTCGTGATTTCCACCGCAATGTTTGGTGCTCTCGTATTATTGCTACCAACTCCACTATCAACTTCTAATAGGGTAAACATTCAACTCATCATCAGCACAAATATATCCAAATGAGTAAAGTCAAACTGTTCTCACTCCTTTGAATTCAATTCACAGACTAATAAAAAACTATAGCAAAAATCCTTTCCTTATATTCTCTTCAATCCTCTCCCGCTAATATGTAACCGACTCCCTGATTGGCTTAGAAGGAGACACGTGATCATGTTTCCCGTTATCGGATCAAAACATTCTCCCCAGTGATTATGTAATCAATTTCTCGGAAATTCACTTGTCCTAGTCGATTACGCAATCAATTTCTCGGAAATCCTCTCCCCTTCATTTATGCAATCAAGTTCTCGGAAATTCACTTGTCCTAGATCAATACATTCCACACTGACTATGTAAATCACCCCAGTGTCATTACACCTAGACAAACAACAACAAATAAATCGACCTTGACCTCATTAGACTCGATCAATAATCCTTGAATAAATTATGTCCCGTCGGCGTTAGACTCAATTGTGATGGTAGCACATGTGTTCTTGTGGGAGTCTATGCCCATATATGGTGGGGTCACGAGTCACTAGGGTCTCTCTACTTTAGTAGTAGTAGTAGTTTTTAACAATAATCCTATTGTATTATGTTTTTTGGCGCTATGGATTTTGAACATATTTACTAAAAACCGTTTTTTTGTATTTAAATATTTCTGAGATATAGTAGATACGAGCCTCTACCTCCACATTCCAGGAAATTTTCAGCTTTAGTCTTCCTAGTCGCTCTTAGTCGCTCCGCGAGGCTGTTTTGTCAGCCTCGGTACACCTAATGTGTCTTGGTTTAGTCTAATTACCCTCAAAATTACCTGAGGATTTCAGGAAATGTCTGTATGCATGTACCTGTTGGATTCACATAGTGTCTTTTGGTCTAGCTCAACATCCTCCATAACATCATTTGAAAGCTTTAATTCGATAACAAAAAATGGAACATTTTAGACGTTTTAAAATGTGTTTTTTATTTCTTACATAATTTTTCAAGACCACGATTGTTAATAAAAACAAAGTGCTAAAGAAAAGTGCACTCATATCATATTTTTAGATAAGCTGACATAGGCTTCGCCCATTTTAGGAGCTAAACGGTTAATTGTCCATAAAAAGAGTTTGATAATCAAATCCAAAAGGCTTTTTATTGTGGTAAAATGAGTAGAACTAATCAAGAGACAAAAGCCGAGCACGGCTTGAACTAAAAATACCCATTTGCATATCCTATTAAAAATGCGCGTTTTCTTCATAAATTAAATCACTTCTAAATGGCACAATACGTTGTAGGTGTAAAATGCATGATAAATTGCGATCTTTACATTTTGGTTTCAAGTAGAATAGAGGTGGTGTAAACAGAATTTAATTATTCTTTACCATGCAATACTATGTGTTACACTTAGAGGCAAGAACACAGTGGCGTCTGTGTACAGTGTAAATTTAGGCGAAAAGTTTACCTCACTAATTCTTTAAGTAATTCCGTATTATTTTTTGGTATTTATGTATTATACCAAACACACTCAAGAAATGAAGTTAGGTTAATCATAATAAAATATACCAAAGCACGATGAAAATACAATAGTTTAATTTCTATAGTATATAATTCGGGCTATATATTTACACATTAGAGTGTGTGTGTGGGGGGGGGGGTGTTAAAGTAACCTAGCCCAACCTAAACTTACCCCTAACCCTATAATGTGCAAATAGCCCAAATTATACAAGTCCAGTATATTCTGTCATCCGTCATTTGTCTTTGTGGCTATAAAACCGGTTTTCTGAGATCTTACACTCAGAAAAACTTCTCGACTGGGCCTGGTATAATACATAAGTACCTTTTTTTATTGTATACATCAAACGGAAGGGGGGAGGGTAAGGTAGAAAAGGATCTTACCAAGAATGTGCTATGTGTAAACAAAGATCCCAAAAAACAATCGCTCACAATTGCCCAATCTGCACAAAAGGTGAATCATTTTGTTTTTAATAGTATATTAAAAAAAGCAGGAGCTTCCTTTATTAAGTTGGATTTCCAACGAAAGGTTTTTAATTGTATTTCCAATGAAACTAAGGTCAACAATCAAGTCAAACTTAAATCACAGCATCGATTCCCCCCCCCCTCTGAAAGCCTTCTTTGGCCGACGGACCTCTAGATTTTGTTTTCTAGCCTTTTTTGAAAAAAAAAAAAGTTGTTCGACTTTTTTCAGGACAGATTTCTAGACGAACTAATACATCTTTCATTGCGTTGCATCAGCAGTACTTTGGTTTTGTACCTTTTATCTTTTGTTCGCCGGGTTCAGCGTATATTATTGCTAGAAATAGATAAGGGTCTAAACTCCGTCATTCCTACCGAAATTATAGACCACCGGCCAGACTGAACAACATCGCATTGCATTTTCAAAAGATGCGAATAATCTTGCGGCAAAGTTCCGCAACAGGCTTGCTATTTCCCTCTGTTTAAAACTGCATCAATTGAAACATCGATTCGACCCTCTATATCAACGACTCTCGAGGATCTTTATCCTTTGTCCTTTTATTCGCAACTTGAACGCATTTTTTTTTTTTTTTTTTTTTTTTTTTTTTTTTTTTTTTTTTTTAGCTTTTCATCTTGAAGGAAACGATAGAAAGAGCATTGTTTTCTCAAATTACAATGATTACAATTAGGAAATGGGCATAAAACCATTTTCCTATTGTGAAATTACTTTGTCTCCAGATGATGATCGTGATGCAGTGACGACGACACGACTTGAGAAACGTACTTTGCAATTGTTGTCGTTTGCAACTGTTATAGGAAAGAGTAGCCGCAGCAGTATGATTCGGAAAAGTTAGGGATACATATATAGCACTAATTAGGCTCTATAAGATGATTATTTGAAAAAAACTACGTTTTCTAAAGAGTTAAAGAGGCTGAGTCACAAGTTCGAACCTTAAAAAGTACAGGATTAGGAGGTACAGTTGGGGGGCTGCCGTCCCCCAAACCCCCCGCTTTTGCAGCCTCTTTTGTTAAGATTTTTATTTTGGGGGTCTCCCGCCCCCCTCAACCCCCACTTTTTCCCCAAGAAAAAACCTGACGGTTTTTTTTTGTCAAAGTCTCTGCAATATATTTTCGACGCAAGCAAATACAAAGTGAGATTTTCGTTTTTCGACAAAAAAAAAAAAAACTTCTGAGAAAGAGCTGGAATTTTTGGAAGCTTGCAGTCGGTCTTGTCAGGTTAAGAGGACTATTTTGATCTAATTTAATAATGAAATACTATGCTTTTAGGAATTTCAAAAATTAACATGGACTCTTATAGGAAAACGAGGTTTTTCGTAAATGTAAATTCGGGGGATAATTTTTTCGGTCTGAAAATATCAAAAGGCCCTAACAGGTCGAATTCCGCTTCGAATGAGTCCTCTTTCACCCGGATCCGTTGCCCACTGTGGCCTGTAGGCGTGGCTGATAAAAAAAATAACTTGAAAAAACATTAAGTGGCTATATTTTTTTTTTGGAAAACAGGCCCTAGGAAAGCTTATCCTCTAAAGTTCAGCCCGATCGGACAACGTTAAAGGGGGGCTGTGGTGGGAGGGTCGAAACTTCCGGCCCACTTTCCTCCATGAAGATAAAGTCGGAGCGGGGTGAAATTTTGTATGTTTCTTGGTTTGAGCTTAGGCTACAAAATGCGATCACCGCCGTCTCTCAGCGACCGCTAGGACCGGAAATCGCTTAACATTGTGGTGGGTCGCCTCTTTAAAGAGGCACAAGTGTGCCTCCTTGATATTGAAAGTTTTAATCCATAACGATGCCAACGATTAAAAAGGTTCCAGTGGCTACAAAGTCAGCACGTTCTGCTTTCTAATCCCTTCTTATACCATGGTCTCCAGCCATGATGGTGTAGTCAGGGAGCCACACGAGAAAAATGTTGATATTTATGGTTTTGGGTGATCAGCAAGCAGCAGAAGGTTTGAGAAAGCAGTCTGATTTAATCGACCATGTCGAATACGAAAATCGACGTTATATAGTCGACAAGTGGTTGCAACATCCCCATTTCTTCAAATTCCCTAAAAATCGATCTCCACCGACAAGAATTCCCTTAAAATGAATAAAAATTCAAAACCGTTCCAAAATTGCTTAGCTATAGTTCAAATCAAAGGAAATTGAATAATGCTCAATATTCTTTTTTCAAAATTGTTTTATCTTTTGCCGTTCAGTTTTAATCCCTAAAAATCGACGAAAAAGATAACATAATTTATAGCGTTTTTGGAATAATCTTGATCCATCTTGGAAATTTGCCTACATAATGTATATTTTTCATTAATGGATTCTGTAGGAAATTTATTTTTCTACAGAATGAGTGATCTGGAAATTCTCTTACCCTTTTCGTCTTTGAACTATTAGCGAAGAAGCGGAGTGACCCAATTTTTAGCTCGGATAAGCATATGCATCTATCCAACACGAATGCGCCTGTCCCGGCGGTAGATCTCCTTTGACTTAGCTCAATAGAAAAAACTCCATCGAAGCGATAGAATCTGGCTAGCATCAATGGAGGAGGGATGGCCACCTTGCAGGAGTGGGCCAAATGCTTCCTTATTTAGTTGCATGTGGTCACTATAAATACGGGACTTGCTTGATTGAGTACCTGGCAGAGATGCAGAACTTACCCCCAGGGGTACATCAGGCATTCTGCAATGGACTGTTCAATGTGAAGAGGCGAAATGCCAAATTCAATTGCATATCCCCTGATCATGCGATAGAATCCACTATTAATTTGGATTCAAAAACGGAGGGTGGAGTAACAGGGATTAAAATAAATGAGTTAGCACTTGTGAAGTGGACTTTAACTCTTCCTTTTTGTGCCTCAGTCTCAGCTACATTCAGTGAGGTGCTACATATTCTACCTCAAAGTGAGTTTGACACCGTGCGCCACGAAGACAACCCTTCCTTCATCCTGCGGCAGCAAATAGCTGTTGATAAAGTGAAGTCTTTTCTGGAGTCCAGGCTCAATCCTTTTCGATGCAGTGATAACGATTTGCTCAATATGCATACTCTTGAGACAGTCGATAGTGAGATTGCTGACAGTCTTCTCGATATGCGAGCTATTGGAAGCAGAGCGCTTGAGCGCTACTTGGATGGGGATAAAGCTGCTTTTAGAAAAGTGAAGGTCATGAATAATGAGCAGGCGAACCAGAAAAAGAAAATCCGGACTTTGAGTGCCGTAAATAGTCTCATCAATGTTGAACTTCAAACTGTCAAAAGGGTGTTGGTGAGTGTCGACATTGCTGGCGACACAGGACTTCACCATCTGAGGAATTTGCTTTCTCATGAGCGTTTTTCATATGCACCTTCTATGTTTGAGACAAGTGCAATTTCTGGGTAGGTTGTACTTAAGTCAGGAACCAAGTCAGCTCTTATGGAGTATTTGAAAGCAAAAGGTAGTTTGAATGAGTGGCCCGTTAACGTCGAGATTAGCAGTGAGTCGACTCACTCAGGGTGGTAGACTTGATGCCGTACCTGAGAAGCCACCGGCCAACTGAATCGGAAACCATTGAGAGCTACGGAAAACGAACATTTTCTACTCTTGTGTCTTTTAACGGTGACATTAAAGAACTGCATGTCCTTGCAGATAGATATGATGGAATATTTGGATATTTTGACAAAGAAGGCAATATGATCTGCTTGAAGGACTGTGGTGGTTGCCACGAGCAACGAGGATCTCCATACAAATTTGCAGTATCTCTTGGTAAACACTCAAAGCTAGATGATTGGAACTCGGTGCTATCAAATTCCAAGGCAAAGGCAAAACTGATTGAACTTTTATTTGACGAATTCGAAAACTTAGTCCGTGTGCTTCAAGCAGGTTTAACTGTCTACCTCTCTGGAGGCTTTCAAGACCGGATGAGAGTAGTGATGCTCAGCAGAAGTGGAAGATTGATACAGACTTTGAACAGCGTTTGAGTTGTACCCATGAAGAGGCGGATACTAGAGTTGTGTTGCACACGTTGGACTGTTTGAAGAGGGGTATCGATATTGTGTATGTCGATGCGAATAACACAAATATTGTTGTCCTTTTGCTGTATCTTTATAAGCTATTCCTTGGATAACACTCAAATTTTGAAAAGCGGAATGTTTTTGTGCGATTCCGTGAATATTCAGTGCCTATACACCAACTTCGCAGGAATTTGCCAAACCATCTAGTTTTATCAATCTGCCTTCTTCATACGCTTTCGGACTGTGATACAGTTGGTTTTATGTTCTCTAAAGGAAAAAGAGTGGTGGCTAAGGCTGTCGAGAAATGGGGACTGCAGGAACAGATTGCTTTGTTTGTGAAAGAGATAGAGAGGTCAAAGATTGATCCTTCTGTGCAAGAAAGTTTTCTTTGTATTTTCAAAAAAGTCATCGTCGCCGCATACGGTAAAGATCCACACCTCTTTACCTCTCTTGATGACTTGCGAGTACATTTATATACCCCCGAAAGCGGGAGCTTAAAGTTTTGCCACCATCTGACACTGCCTTTGCGTGCCATGCTAAGCGCGTTTACCTCCAGTTGGACATTTTTTTTACAAGCGAACCGACCAAAGCCGCAGTTTCTAGATCCCCTATAGTTTGGCTGGACATTTCAGGATGGTGAGGTTAGGCCAGTTGTGTCCACCCTTAAGGCATTCCCAGATGGTGTAGCCCCTGAGTACTGCTCGTGCAAGGGCTGTACAAAAAATCGTCCATGTGCGGGAAATAGACCTTGTGATTAACTTTCGGGCTGTGGTAGGAAATGTTTGAATGCTTCTTCTATGCTCTATAATTAATTCTTCTAGTTTTTAAAGTTTCTTCTATCTATAATTCAGACTCAGATGGAAAATTTGATATGCTGAGCTAGTATCTTTTAAGATTTTCTTTTTAACAAGTACATTACACGAAATAGTTAGCTGTTGCTATAAGAAGAGCATTCGAGTCTTTTTTGTTCATATTATTAGTAGTTTTACTTAGGCATTAGCTTCAAGGTCATGTACGTAAATATTTCATTTGCGGGAAATAGACCATGCGACTTACTTTTTGGGTGTGGGGGGAGGAAACGTATGAATGTTTCTTCTAGCTATAATTCGGACTCAGATGGATAAGTTTCATATGCTGAGCTATTATCTTATAAAGTTTTTTTTGCTAATAAGTGCATTACGCGAAATAGTTAGCAGTTGCTATCAGAAGAGCATACCAGTCTTTTTTGTTCATGTTATTAGTAATTTCACTTAGGCATGAAAAGATATTTATCTTCAAGGTCATGTGCGTAAATTCCTGAGTTCATGTATGTACTAATGAGTATACTGTGCAGTTTCAACGTATAACTATCCGTTACTCGCCAAATGCTTGAATATTAGAGCGTTTTTTTTTTATGTTTTTTTTGACGAATGAAAACAATAAAATTGCAAGTTTCAAGGTCATCAGCGATAAGTCCAACTGTATAGCGATGGCACTCATAATCAGCGGCATTAATTACCATAGGCTGCGTGATCATTGTGTTGAAAGTTTTTGCGAAGCATATTTTTTAACAGCAAAAAAAAAAAAACATGATTTTTTTCAAATTTCGAAGACTAGCACCCCCCGGCCGAGTATATAACGCCCATATTCGTAATTAGCGCTATCGATTACCCCATATTTCGTTGTCAAACCTTCTGCTGCTCACTGATCCCCCCTGTCACATTTTTGGTGAGTGGCTTCCCTGACTAGTATGGCATTTTTTGCAAATAAGTCTACCTATTATTTTGTTCCGATGCATCTGAGGCTATAAAAAATTTGGCTTCAGGTCCGCAAGATGAACTTGCAAGTAAAAATGGGTGGTTAAAGGACGGTCAGGTTCTGGGTTAAGGAGTTTACCACGGTACTCCCCCCCCCCCATTCCCGATGTAAAATTTTACCCATATGTAAAATGAAGTTAGTATCTTTAAATTTGAAAAGTACTGTTGAACACCAAATTCAGAGATCAACTGAAAAAGTAATTTTTGTTATTCCGGATGTTTGTTAGATGGCGGAATTCACGATTAACTCACTCTCTAAATAGGCATAATGAATCCAGACGGTCCTGGTATCTTGGAACCTTTCCCGAGCTTTTCAAGCTGCCAAATGATTTAATCAGTTGGTTTTTTAATGATTTAACAATGTCCAGATATAAATTTTTTCTCAAATCTTTAGTGGAATCCATATAAAATAACGACCGGTTTAGGAACTGACATTTTGGGGATTTTTTTTTTCTATTTTGGTATTCCCTTGACAAAGTGACTAATTTTTGTAATTTTCAAGCTGTTCGGAGAAAATAAGGTTTCTGGCCCTATTTTGGGCATCATGTGGCTCTTTTGAATCAATATGATTTTTGCATTGGGTTCGCTTGGACATAAATTACTTTGTACATAAATTTCAAGCTAATATAAAAATAAAATTAGGCCCTTTTTTTTAGGACCCGCTCCTGCGGTCTGTGTTTTTTTTTTTTTTTTTTTTTTTGGTGTATGCAAGAGTGCCCAGGTCAATGATCCGACTGATGGAAGTTTCAAGTCCTCTGCATATACAAAAAAAATGTTATTTATTGTGCTGTTTTCTTTCCAGGGGCAGCAAAATATTTTTTCTTTCGCACTGAAGTTTCTTTGCCCTAAGGACTTGAGTATATAAGTTTCAAGCCGTTCAGAAAGACAAAGTTTTCTGTCCTTTTCCAGGCCCCACCGGTGGCCTACATTTTTTTTTTTTTTTTACTTTGGGGTACTCACGGGCCAGTGAATCTCAGTTAACAGTTCTCAATCAATCTGTAAGAAAATTTCTGGTCCATATTGGTCCAACCAAAACATTTTTTTAAGTGCATAGGACTCCCTTGGTCCATGAACCTACGGATGCAAGCTTCATGGTGAACAACTTGTCCTGGCCTTTTCACACATTTTTCAGGTCTTGTCATTGAGAAAGCCAGAATTTATTTCTTCGTTTTCTTTTTCTTCGGGGCTACTTGGACAAGCGTCTAAAAAATATAAATTTCTTAGTGGCTGCAAAAGAAAAAAAAATGTTTTTTGGGTTAGTTACCTGGAGGGTGCTTGTTCACAACCTGACTTGGTATTTGTGCACTAGGGTCCTCGTGGTCCAGAGACTTAATCCTGTTTGTGTCAAGTTAATCTCAAGCAAAAACATTTTTTTGTCCGAGTTTGGGTCCACAGTTTGCTCTCTCTCAAAGAAAATATGCGGTCTCTACGAACCAGGGAATAATCCCTGAAAGTGTCTAGCGAATCAGACATCCAATATCAAATGTGTCCAAGTTTACATGCAACGTAAAATCAACCAGAAAACGATGGGTGATTTGCAGATTGTAGACCCCTTGTTTCTGTCACTAGTTAGGTTATGTTGACCCGAAAAGCTTACTAAGTAAATCTTTCAACTATTCTCAACAGAGTACATATCTAAAAATTTTCATCTGATCATACAGGAGGACTTTTTACTCTTTACTATGCCAGTTCCGATCGAAGACTTTAGAGATTTGCCTTCTTGTATATACCTTTTGGCATTAGCTTATTAAGCGTTCATGCAGGGAGGGCGGGAAGGGGGGGGGGGAATTAGCTTTGTTCCGTTTGACATAGCATCTTCAAATTGATCTACACCTTACTGAATGACACCCAATATGAAAGTTATTTTTTCACTGTAGGTAAGTTTCTACAAACAGAATATTTAAATATATTTTAGCACTCCCGAGTTCATTTATTGGCCATGAAATACACGCAATAAGAATACGTAACTGCTCAAGAGTGCTCAAGGAAAGGAGTGTAGATTGTATCGAAAAACCAGCAGATTGTCATTTGTCTGGATAATGCATTTCTAGTTTGCCAGGACATGCAAGGAGCAACCTATGTCCACTTTTTATATTAAAGTTTAAAACCTAGTCACTTCTTATCAGCCAGACACTTCAAATTGTTCAACAATGTCTTTTTTTATATGTCTGCCAAATTCTTTGAAATCGAAGGGCTCAATTAATGATCGTGACTCTAAAAGTTTTGAATATAAAAAAAACAGATTAATTATTCATTTTATTTTGGTATGTGTACTAGGATAGTGTTCTTATTGAAACTTTCCTGTGATAATCAAAATTTGCTTTGAAAGTATAAAATTAATCAGCCTTGTCTCCCATCCGTACACACTAACAATCTATACATTTTTTGGGAGGGGGGATAATGGCGATACATTGCTTTGATAGGTTGAATAAGTATTGTCCAGAAATGTGAAATAGGTTAAAATTCCTGGGAGGCCACGCTCTGAACCCCCCTTGCATATGTCCCTCCAACCATCTATTGGTTTCACTAGCCTTTTTTCATCGTTTTTTAGAAGAAAAAAAAAGCTGAAATTGACAACATGGTATCAGCCTACTATTATTCTACTGGATTCTAGGCATTTACTCCCCCAGCGATTACCCCCGCGTAAAAATACCTCCCGAAAAATACCCCCCGTGGAAAATAATCCACCGGAAAATGCCCCCCCTGTGGAAAATACCCCCTGAAAATACACCCCCCCGCGGAAAATCCCCTCGGAAACCCCCTCTCCCCCGCGGAAAATATCCCCCCGGTAAATACCCTCCCCGGAAAATAAATACCCCACATGGAAAATAAGGCTTTCCAAATTTGAGAATTTTGTTGAGTTTTTTTTTTTCGTAGGGGGGGAGGAATTTTGGTACTTGTGTATTATGCGCCACTCACTCAAGTTTACGCTGTGTAAAACTCGAGAACACACCAGTTTTTACGTCAGTTTCTTCGTTGCCTTAGAAATAAATTTGGGCTATAGATTAGCATATTAGGGGGGGGGGGTGGGGGGGGTAAAATGGGGGGGGGGGTAAAATATAGCGGGTCTGCATGCCAAATGTGCTTGGTACAAGTATTCTGCATATTAGATAGATAGATAGAGAAGTGTGTTTTAAAGCCAAATATACCGTCATGAACATAGTAAAATAACAAAAATGAAAGGCACAAATAACATACTTTGATCAGCGATCATCATAGAACACTTAAATGAAACAATACATTAATCTAATTATAGTACTTAATACTTGGAAAAACTGTCATTGAAAATACACTTAACACTTGGAAAAAAACACTTAAATGAAACATTACATTTACTTTATACTGGGATTTTCTTTTTTTTTTTTTTTTTTTTTTTTTTAGTTAACAAAATTTCCAGATACCTCGCTATTTTTCTGTAATTTTGTAGTGGCCATACCTAGAAAGAATTGTTTTCTGACTTCAAACTGTCCAAATACTTTACCAACACCACCACCACCCCCTTCCCCTTATGTGCAGAAATATAGCCCAAAATATATATTTCCCATATATTCTGTCACTTCTCTTTGTGTTGCCTCGCGCTAAGTTGAAAAAAACTAACGAAGAAACAGGTTTGTTCTCGAGTTTTACACAGCGTAAACTTGAGTGAGTGGTGCATAATACACAAGTACCAAAATTCCTTCCCCCTACGGAAATAAAATAAAAAAAAAAATAAAACTCAAATAAAATTCTCAAATTTGGAAAGCCCTATTTTCCACGGGATGGGGGGGGTGTATTCTGGGGGGGAGTATTCACTAGGGGGGCGGCCACCATTCTGCTGCAAGTTACTATTGTTTGTTTCGAAACAATCAAGCTTAACAACAGCACTACGTAAAATACAAAGTAAAGCTAAATTACGTAAAATACATCCCCTTTGACACAGAACTGGATTGTTCCAAATAGTTGAACTGTTTAAGACTAAATGTTCCTAAGTGAAACTATTGTAGATATCTTGTTTTGATGACAAAATAAAGTGACTTCTATGCTTTGATTATTTGAAAAAAAAACTACGTTTTCGAAAGAGTTAAAGAGGCTGAGTCCCAAGTTTGAACCTTAAAAGTACAAGGATTAGGAGGTACAGTTGGGGGGCTGCCGTCTCCCAAACACCCCGCTTTTGCAGCCTCTTTTGTTAAGGTTTTTTAAGTCCTGTATCCTGCAATCAGTTGGTCGTACCAAGTTCATCACATTATAGCTTGTTATCGGTTAGGGAAAAATCTCCTGTAAAAAATCCAGCAAACAGGCTCAGTACTGTTTCTAATCAAAGAGATGCAATAGGATGTTCTTACGGTAAAAAATTCAAGCAGACTTCGTTTGTGTTGCAAAGCATTTCTTTGCAAGGGAAAAAGCGGGGGTTGAGGGGGGCGGCAGACCCACAAAACAAAAATCTTAACAAAAGAGGCTGCAAAAGCGGGTGGTTTGGGGGGCGGCAGCCCCCCAACTGTACCTCCTAATCCTTGTACGTTTTAAGGTTCGAACTTGTGACTCAGCCTATTTAACTCTTTCGAAAACGTAGTTTTTTTCAAATAATTTATGCACGTTTTTGTACAGTTTATTACTTATTATTGCTTGACTAACTGTTGGCTGATTGTGTCAGGAGTTAAAGTTGGGGGGCTGCCGCCCCCCCAAACTCCCCACTTTTGAAGATTCTTATGCTAAGGCTTTTAATTCCTGAATACTCAAATCAAATGCACAGTAGGATTTTCTTTTTTCAACTTTTTTTTCGAGCATGCGGGTATACGGCATGTTATCAAAGCAGTGGAATCTTATCTGTAAGCTGAAGGCCGACTGTGATATTCTTCTGGAGACGCCTGTTGGGCCGAAGGATTTAATAGATTGGATCTAAAAAAGAAACTGAGTTTCTTTTTTAAACTTTAAATTTAAGAGATACTACTTTAAATTCAATATATAAAAAATTACTCTGACGGGAAATCTAACCCGAGTCTTCCGCATGACATACAGGAATAGTGACCACTGTACTATCAGAGACTCTTGTTAAATATTTTTAGTCTCTGCAAGTAAAAGGCTATCTTATACTCGTGACAGGACCACGTGGTTTATGGTTTTCTCACTGAGAATGAAAAAACAGGAATTTTCTCACTTGAAAAACATGAACTTTCTCACTTTTATGGATGTTTTCTTGGATGGTTATGTGTGTTGGTCAATTTATTTGATGTTTTTCTCGGATGTCAACAGCAATTCATGTCTGTTTTATGGTTCGTTGTCAGTGAGAATGAAAAAACAGGAACTTTCTCACTTTGATGGATGTTTTATGGTTCGTTGTCAGTGAGAATGAAAAAAACAGGAACTTTCTCACTTTGATGGTTGTTTCTTGGATGGTTATGTGTGTTGGTCAATTTATTTGATGTTTTTCATGGATGTCAACAGCAATTCATGTCTGTTTTATGGTTTTTGTCAGTGAGAATGAAAAAACAGGAACTTTCTCACTTTGATGGATGTTTTATGCTTCATTGTCAGTGAGAATGAAAAAACAGGAAGTTTCTCAAATTTATGGATGTCAACAGCAATTTATTCCTGTTTTATGGTTTTTGTCAGTGAGAATGTACATGCACGACGCGAATGTTATGAGTTTCCAGGAAACAGTTAGATCACGTGTTTCCTTCTCAGCCAATCAGCGAGTCAGTTACATCCCCCTTCTCAGCCAATCAGAGGGCTGGTTACATATTGGCGGCGGAGAGAATGTAAGGAAAGGGTTTTTTTGCTAAAGTTTTATCAGTCTGTGAATAGAATTCAAAGGAGTGAGAAGAAGAACAGTTTGACTTTACTCATTTGGATATATATTTGTGTTGATGGCGATGAGTGGAATGTTTACCCTATTAGAAGTTGATAGTGGAGTTGATGATAATAGTACAAGAGCACCAAACATTGCGGTGGAAATCACGAAAGGATCACGTCTTTGTCTGGAATGGGATGCAGTATATGCTAGATATGTGATATCCTTGAGCAAATTTAAAATGGAGGATCAATTATGTTTTGCCGCTAAAGTTGATATAGCACATGTGAATAGACTTCAATGTGCTTTAAGTGCATTGGTGAAACATATTGAAGATAATAAAAAGTATCGCTAATTGTACATGCTCTGTATTATTGATGTTGTTGTAATTTTTCAATAAAATTGTTTCGAAATCGAAAATGTTTTCTTTCTTTTCTGGTTAGGTTAGGCTATGGGGCTAACGAATCAGGGTCAGTCTAGAGTCAGCAGTCGGAGTGAAAGGATTGAAAAATGAATAAATTTGAGAAAGAGAGAATTAGATCAAATCTAGTGTTTATGGAAAAACATTTGATTTTGGATGACGATTTTCTCGAGTTATCTCTTAAACGCAGGATATTCTCTTGTCAGGGAACACTTGACAATATAATGAGGAGTGATTCTCCCCCATTGGACTATTGTATGAAACTTTTAAAATGTGACTCAAGTGCTTATACTCAATTTATTGATATATTAATTGGAACAAAGCAGAATCATATTGTGGATATACTTTTGAAAACATTGCCAATGGGTTCAATGTAGATGGCTCCCCCGTCATTCGAAAGAGGTAACGTTACAGAGCTACTCCTCTCCCCCATTTCCCCTCATTGAATTTATGGAGCGAGGACGATCAGTTTCGTTTTAGCTGTGAGTGAGTTGACATCGGAAACCAAAAATGTTCTATATATGTCCATTGTGTATGTACACTCTTGGCAGTTGGACTCAGTGTGAGAATTGTACAATTATAGATGACTATAGTGACAAGTGTAAATTATGTAATCCTTGTAAATTACATAGAGGCTATGCAGTACAAATTAAAGGATGTAATTAATGTCTTGAAGGGGTGTGCGACTCTCACCCTAGAGGGCACCTGTGCTCCAATTGTCACTATGATAAATGTGATCAGTGGGAGAATACTTACCCCGCTATGATTGGAAAGAATCCCAAACGTGATTTTAGTTTATTTCTACGAGATTGGTATCGTCGTGGATTTAAATTATTCTGGGAAGAGGAATCTGGTCTACGATTCAACTGTTGGGGTAACAAGACAATTTGGTTTCTACGTCATCGTTGTGATGACACTACCTACTATGACTATAAACCAAGTGATTTTTATTTGGCAGTTACCGAATGTGATTCACCATTTGAAAACATTGTATGTGATATTGCTTCAAATAGACAGATTGAAACTCGTGAATTTCATAATATGAATGCAAATAGTATCATTGACTATACAAAGAGATATGACAAGAGTGAAGTTACATTGTACTGTAGAAAATGTGACCCTGACTTTGCAGTCAATCAAGATCAATATACAGTGAATCCAAATGATTTACCAGCATTAGTGGTTCACGACAGTTGCCTATACATCGAAGATGAAGAAATCTAAAGTGAAGATTTAAAGACATTGTTGTATATATATGCATTTTATTAATAAACAAATTCACAAACATTTTTTAAGCACTTTACTCTTAGGGCACTGAAATCAATACTGTATAGGTCTGAGAGGATATTTTCCACTAGAAAGTCATTCAGACGTGGATTGTCAACATAAATGTGGAGAAACTGCTTGTAAGTATAGCCGCGACATCGGAAACACAAAATATAGTAGTGCATTGAAGCCGCAGCTTTTAGTCGTTAGATCCTGAACCCTCTTCCGATTTTGAATAATAGTTTTCCCACTTCTCTCAATATAGTTGCTGATGTGAGGCGTGTAGAATGTATAGGGTAGACCAAGAGGATCAAAAAATTCAATCGTCTTCATTGTTTGAAAGATGCACAGCCAATGACCCGTCAGCACAGTCGACGGACTGCTATTAACAATAATCAAGGTATTGTTGACACTTTGAATTTTTCCAAGAAAGTCCGAGGGCAGACAATAGGATTTGTACTGGGACGTGTATGGGGTCCATATTAAATACATTGATTATTTGACTGGTGTTCATGGCGCTAAGTCTAGTAGAACACTGCCTTCGGGAGTGATTTCCCAATAGGTTTCATATTGATTTAGTGAGATTAGTGCAATACTCTCAGCCAATGGGTCAGCAAATGTACACTCTAAACGCACACTCCCCGTACGTACTATACTCATATCCTGTGTACCAGACAAATCCAGTACAATGATACCATGTGTTTTAGCAAACATATCTTCGGTTATACCATTTTCAAATAGTTGCGAATCATGATCTAGGGTTTGCATGGTCAACTCGTACAATGTTCTATAGGATTTATCAAAAGATAGATTGTAGAGTGGGATGCCGTTTACTTTGCACACAAGAGATGAAAGTCCAAACATCTCGAATTTATGTGGGCATTCAGTCCATGATCCTATTGCACTGGCGCTTTTTACAAATGCCAAAGCAAGTTTTGACGGAATTTCACCATTGATAAAGGATGAATCGGTGAAGGTGCGTGAGCCTATTGCAATATGACGTTGATTGGTGATTGTGTGAGGAACAAGTAGTTTAATATTATTTCCATTGGCTCTCAGTTTTTCCACTGCCAAAGCAACAGAACTCATGACCTGTTGTTTGCGTACATGAAGTATTGCCGAGGTGAGGGAGAGACTTACATCAGGATTGACAGCAAGTTCTTTTCTCAATATGAAATTGGAGGGTGCAAGCGTTAGTTTTATATCCACTTTAACATTGGGTGGCATCCATTGGGGTATATTAAATATTTCATGATATATTTTTCCAACTAGATGTAATTCACTAGTTGTAGCATTTTTAAGTGCATCTGTACTGTCAGTATTAGTAATATATTCATATCCATTGGATGTGCCTCTCAATTCCTTGTATGACTTGGGTGTCATCAGCATGAATTGCATATAGCTTGTGTAATTTGAGAGATTGTTGCTTGTGCTCACCAGCGTGCCATTGATGTAGACACTAATTTGACGAAATAAATTATGTAATATACAATTTTCATAGGATATTCCATCGGCCCGAATTGGCATTGTATTATCGGATTTCCGGACTTTCATTTGCAAATTTATAAATGTTGAAGACATGTCCATAAAGTAGTCTTCATTGGAATAAATTTGAAAGTGGATATTATCGGAGAGGGGTTGTTGTGGATAAAATTGTTCATAGTATCCATGCTTGACACTCACATCAACATTTTCAGCATTGAATAGATTCAATGAGGCGGTGATTGAAGGTTGAGAATCCTTATGCGGTAGGTAGGACATTTTAGGAGAAGAAATCTAGTTTCGATCTAAAAATTTTCTTCCTGGGACTTCTTCTTCTGTTTACAGCACGTGTCGGCTTTTTCCTTCTTTTCTTTGACAAGAAGGATGATGTCTTTCGTTTCCGACCTGAGTGGAGACTGATGAGTGATGCATTGTTTCTTGACCTTTTTAAGCCTTTACCATTTTGATTTAATCTCTCGCCAAGGGTTCGCGCACTGGACCTAAGATTTTCCGAAGCACTTTTTTAAAATCCTTGCCAGAGCCCCAATCGTATAGTGTAGAGGATGCAAAATCTGTCGCTGCCGGTACAAGATATTTTCTAGCCAGTGGTAGTGAAGAGCGAAAGAGCTTAGCAAACCAACTGCCAAGACCATAGCCAAACATTGACGAGCGACCTTTGTAATAGTCCATTCCATTGCCCTGTTGTGTCTTGGTGCCAAGAGTATTAACATAGCAGTCAATATCAGGACAAGTGAATACCACTTTTTTATTAGACATCTTGCTTTTGAACGATGGGTCGAAAATGGCATGTAATCACAGCCAAACCTTTTGAAATTGCTATGGGATCGCCCAATTCGGTTCTTAGTGTTAACTGACAGAGTTCCAAATAGGAAGTGTTTACGGGAATATACTGAAGATGCTTTATATTGTAGTGGTGAATATGTTCTTGATTGGTTTTTCGTTCAAGAACTCGTAGGAGGGGAACATTTGAATTACCAACCCGAGATGTTTCCACAAATGAAGCATAGAGAAATATACAGGTGTCCGTGGAGAAGGCAGGCGGATAGTCAGCAAAAATGAAATTAGTGTTTCCGGCACTTTTACCATTGATTATATTGAGCTTAAAGCCAAGAACATCCGTTAGATTATCATTGAGAATAACCTTTTCACTGGCAATAGGTGAACTAATGTAGATCTTCTTACCCTCCTCCTTTGAATAGTTGAAATGAAAAGCTCCCTTTTTACGAGCGGAAATTCTTTTATTAATAGAACGACACAAATCATTATACAGGTGAGTTCCTCGTAGGGTAATTCAATGTATGGATAATCCATCCAATTGATTTTTTTGAATTTGTTCTTGATCACCTGGTGGTGGCGGCGGCCAATCATAGGGTCTAATTTTTATATCATATTTACGATCTTTTCTCAGGATGTCGTAGGTATTTTTGAGAATACAGTCGACAAGAGCCACTTCATACTTTCCATTGTCGTCGAATTTGATGGTGGGGGAGAGTTTCGTCAAAAAATCACTTGTTCTATTCAAGTCATTGTAGAGAGGATCGGAAACATTGGACATGAAAGTCACATAGAAATCATTGGGCATTGTCAATATCTTCAGCACTGACCCAAGAATCAAAATCTGAGTTGTATCCTAGCCAGCGAACAAGCAACTGTCTCTTGCCCCTACGAGTACGACTCTTTAATATCTTTTCAATTTGATAAATTTCGCTAGTGTTTCTAACTTTTTGCAGTTCATATTCATAAAAACCGCCGAGAATCTCATCATCTTTGGTGTCTCGCAGTCGATATGTCGTGGGCTCGGTGTCCAGGATTTTTGGACACTTTAAAAAGTTCGGTGCTCCATAAATAATTCCCCTTTTCAAAAATATTGGTGGTTTTATTAATTCAAACAGTATCACCAACATTGAATTTCTTCTTCACATTTTTTTTTTTTTCTTTTTCACCATTGGAGTATTGCTTTAAAAAAGCATCAAATGTATTTTCATTGTAGTGAACATCCCGAGGGCTTGAGTTGGACAGAGATCGATGAGGTCGATGGTTGTATATCTGCATGATTTTATCTAAATCATGAATAAAAGTCGGTGTATTTTTCAGGGTACAATATCTTGAAATTAATAGATGAATCGTTCTTATTAATCGTTCAGCCAATGCAGCCTTTATCGGGCTGTAACTATGATAAAGTGTTCTATTATATTTCAAAAGAAACTTTTGCACATGGGGATTAAAAAATTCACTGCCACGATCCGATTGAATTTTTCTATACGAATCCTGTTCTAGAATACTTTCAATGGCCCGAGCAACTTCAACACCTCTCTTTGATCGCCGTGGAATGGCATAGGCATAGTGACTAAAGACACTGATTGCCACCAGAATATATTTGTAGGGTGCATTGTGACGTTGTTGAACTGCGTCTAAAGTTAAAAGATCCATTTGCATTATATGCAGAGGGAAAAAGGCTTTAGTTTGTCGATATTGTTTGCCGCGAAGCCTGTGATTCCGATGCAGTGTGTAACTAGGTTCATTCTCTAGATACTCTTTTGCTTTTTTCAATGTGGTGGTGCCGGAGACAGCTTTAGAAAGCGTTATGGGAGAACTTAAGCTTCCCGCTTCACCAATATTTTCATATACACCTTTCAGAACTTCATCCATTTTGAACGTAAACACGTAGTGTAATGTCCACTCCCCTTTTGCACACTGGAGGGTGAATCAATTCGTCTTCGCTTTTGACTAGCAGCCACAGGTGTTGTAAAATCAGTGATGCTAGTATTTTCAAATATTGAATCTTCTTCTTCTTTTTTAAATGATGTTGGTGTTGGTGTTGTTGGAGGACTATATTCTCTTAGTTTCTTTAGAATTTGCTTATTGCCAATAAGACTTTTGGGAAAGTTTGATACACTTTGAAAGGTGTATAGATTATTGTCAAAGGATAAAAGTCCTTTACGATTCGTCACCATATCACAAATTAAATCAACTAGATTATAACTTTGTCCCTGAATTATAATTCGTTTCCCTGTGCTATCGACTTGAACTTGATGTTCATCAGCAGTTTCCAACATGAGCTAAGATAATACTCTTTTACTCTGTTCTCGATAGGTGAGTGGCAATAGGTTTCCAATTTTTGATACAATTGAATTCAATTCTTTCTCCTTTGATTGTGCAGAATCTTGAGGAGATGTTTCCTGTTTAGAGGGATCAGTGGCGACAGCGACGGGTCTCTCACTATAAGGTTTATGTTTGTCCACACGTCGCAATGCATCTTGGAGTAAAAGCAGTTTTTTGTTATCGGCAATATTCTCATCATTAATGAATTTGCTTAGATTGTCTTCAAAATGTTCGACGGGCGAGAGGACAAGTTCAAATGGTGTCAATTTTAGGGTTTAGCATTCTCTCTCTCTCTAGAAAAAACTGTGTACAAGTCCTGCAATTATTGGCAGTAAAAGTGTGAAAAAGCTACCGCCTGCTTGAAGGAGCCGTTTTTTTTTTTAAAAATTTTCCCCTTGTTTTTACAAGCCAAGGCGCGTACAGTTTAACGATGTTGCTTTGTCTGTTGTCTAACACCTTCTGACAGTTGAACATTGCCCTCAGTTAAATTTAAACAAAGTTCAGATATTAGATTAATGAAATCATTGTCAACACCATGTTTGAGTATGGCCTTCCTAAGCAAGGGTTTTGAAGTGCTTAAAACGGAAAATAAATGCCGTTGTTCGTGTAGTTTCTTCAGTGTCATAATGGCAACTAATAGTCTTTTCTACTATTCACCGGAAGATATACTGTAATTTAATTGTTGAAAATGTCGGTGACTACACGTAGATCCTCGGGTGTGCTCTGATTAAGATCCAGCAAAATGTAACCGTAGGGCTTGCTAGTCGCCTGAGTGTACGCTGACAACAGAAATTTAGGGGCGCCGGGGTATATCTGTTTATTGAGAGTTATGAGCGAGCTAGAATCACGAACAACTCGATAGATAATATAGATAGTGCAATTCAAAGCAAGGGTTCGCATACATTTGCTCTGATGAAACAGATTGTGTAGAACTAGGGTTATGGAAATGTGTTCATGGTGGGAGCGAACAATGAACAGTTGTAGCATTTCCTGTGAGAACTGTTCAATGGATTCAGCCAAATCATCAATAATCAGCCACGAGTTCGGTTCAATACTATTGAAAACATCAAGTCCCCGTATGAATTGTATTGGTATGGTTGTGGCAATAGCTTTTATTTTATCATAGGACTCCTGCCAAATACTATAGCAATAGTAGATTTTTTTCGGCTTTTCCAAAAACATTTTATCGCAATTTTGAATTATTTTAGCTAAAAGTGTTGTTTTCCCTGACATTGAGGGCCCACACAGAAACGATCTGAAGGGTGTTTTAAATTGATACATGCTGTTGACAACAGTTGGACTACAACTAACTGTAAATCATACGTGTCCAATGAATAAGTAGCAATAATTTTCCCATTGATCTATCTATTCAAGAACCATAAAAAAACAATATTTCATGGCAGCATTTATTTCGGCAATATGAAAACAAATATTTGTTCAACGTGAACTGCAACGATAAAAATAACACTTGTTCAACAAGAACAGTTGACAAAATTTCATGGTCAACATGAAAACTCTATTTGTTCAACATGAACTGCAATGATAACACTTTATGTACAATATAAATAAAAAAAAACACTTTTGTCCATCATCAGCACTTATTGTCTTTAAAAAAACACTTTTCTGTACAACACTTTTCTGTACAACAACATCAACAGCACTTATTGTCTTTAAACACTTTTCTGTACAACAACAACACACTTTTCTATACAACAACAAAAACAGAAAACACTTGAAAATCACGGGATAGCACAGTTGAACATTATAGTGAATTTAAAGGTGGGATCCCCCCCGGGGACCGCGGGGCCGAAGGCCGGCCGGCCGCGGGCGGGACCCCCCACCCCCCTGGGCGGCCGCGGGAAGGCCCCCCCCCCACCCCCAACCCCCGGGAACCGCGGGGGCGAAAATGGATTGTACACAATAGTTGTCCGGTCACTGCGGCAGGTTATGTTAAGGTTGGGTTAGATGAGGTTGAGTTAAGGTGGTTAGATTGGGTTAGTTAATTTATGAACAGGTTGGAGCATTTAATTTATGAATGGGTTGGGTGGTTAGTTGGTTAGTGGTTGGGTTAGTTGATTAGTCAGGTTAGGTTAATTTATCCAGACCAAGTTGATTGCGATAGTCTATGCATTCAACTCGGTCTGAAATATGGTAGTGGCCATGAGGCAGGACACTCACACCATTCTCAAGTACATAGACTTTGTCGGATATACACGACATTGCATTCTTTCCCACTCTCACAGTATAATTTCTATACTGTAGAGAGCGAATTGCAAGCACTTGTGCTCTCGGCACTAGGCTACTTTCTACACAGTCTCTGTACACGCTCATGTTGAAATTGCTCTTTACAAAATGTGTAGGCACCCCTTTACACGCCTTCTTTTCATCCCCACTATGAGTTTCAACGCAATAAACTTTGGGGCCGGGGAACACCCCCCTGGATATCAAATCACTCCCCGTCTCTGATTTTAACATTAATAGTTGGTTGGGGGCTTGACGTTTCACCAACTCAGGGCAGAGTGATGGATTCCAGTTGGTGAAATCCATCCGCGAGCTGATGTGTTCCCCCTTTTCTAAATCACCCAATTAATTCTTCGGTCCCATTTACCTTTAACAGCAGAGAATCTGTATCCCCATAGTAAACTTGAACCTCCCCCTCCCGTGGCCATTGCACCTTGCACACATTGTAAAAGAACGACAACATGAGCTTTTTTGAAATTTCCAGTACTGAACTGCCGCCTGCTATATTCTTGTTCAGTACCACATTTCGCTTTCGCCTGTGTAGAAGAACCATGCCAGTCTCTATGCTCATGAACGATGTAAAATTGGGATCGGCAATAATTCGTGCACACTCTAGAGGGTCAGTCACGACGTCGCAGCGAGATCTATTACGTACGCTTTCACACATTTTGCCAAACGCTGAATTTAGAATGAGCTTGTACATTTCCTTCTCCACCTTTGAGTTTGCCCTAGAGCGTTTATCGACAAAAGTGTCGATAAACGTTTTCAAGTATGGTCGCTGATTGAACTGCAGGACCCTGTGTATTTTGGTGATCCTGAAACCATTGCTCACCATCCAGTGCAAAAGCACATGGTGAACAACTATATTCTCCTTAGGGTCCAAATCAGCAATCAGTTTCTGTTTGGAGGGACTCCAGTGCATCCCCATATCCTCAACCAATGATCGATTGTAGGGGCTCAGAGAGTCCCTGCTCACGGGTCGATTGATACAGGGAAAAACAAAATCTTTGACGGAGTCGTGAAGTGCCAGCGGAATGTGACCGTCAACTTCAAAGAACCATCCTCGTGGCCCATTGTCCTCGACGGTGGTAATGTCGGGGAACTCACAAGGATTCTCAAGCCATTGATAGTTCCCACACGGCAAAGAGTAGTGAGACATTGCCGAGGGGTACAATGAGTTCATGTCCAAGAACACTGCATTTGACTTTGCACCGGTGCTTTGTCCGCTCGGATCGGTTGATAAGACGCGGTCCCCATGAAAAACATACCCTCCCCTCATTGAACGCTCTACAAAAAGGTGCTGATCTACATCGGTGATTAGGCCTATTTCCTCCCTGCTAATTTTTTAAATCAAATCCATCACTAAATGGGGTGTGGGAAAAATAGTAGCCTATATCTAACCCGAACTCTGAATAGATTTGGTCTGTGTTCTTACAGACTATATCCAACAGAGTTAGAACGTCACTGGCCAAGTACAGTCTACAATAATCCCACCCATTTTTACAATCCCCCTTAGACCACACCTTCTTGGCAAACTCATACTCCTCGGCTCTGCATTCACTGTTGGTCAGTGAATTGTAAAAAGCTTCAATTGGAGGTAGTTTCACCTCACCTAAGCGAGCGCCAGAAAAGTAATAATCGTATGCGTATACACCTTTGCAGGTCAACAGGTCGTACATTTCACTGTCTGGAAAGTGCTGTTTGCAAGGGAAAGCTATCAAAATTGTCGCTTTTCTGCACTTGAATCAATTGACTCAATGCCTTGGGAAAAAAACTAAAGGAATCTAAAAACCTGATTTTATTCCAACACGTATGCCCATTATCCACTGCCTGCCATTTCAGCTCGAGAAGCAACAACTTTTCGGCCGATTTGGGAATAATGTTATAGGTAAATGAACTGTTTACCCATGGACTGTCTACTCCCCCTCCCTCCCTGTGCATACGTGCCAGTGCCGGTAAAATAAATTTTAAGTCATAATTAGAGTTGTGAATAAAAATAGGAATAAAAAACTGCTGGCTAACATTTAAGTTACACGATTGATGCGCAACCCCCTAAAATTACTACCCCCCGAGGATATTTCCTGCCACAAATGATTGTGATCTCTGACTTTCCCCCCTCCCCCCTCTTTTCCCTTTAGTCCCTTATCCTCCTCCTCTGCAAACTCCCCTTACAAACCCAACATATTTTTTGATTTTTTAATCGCGAGACGATCCTCTGCAGACAGCACCATTGGATAATTGGTATTTCTCAAACGAGAAATAGCTCCATTAGCCGTGCCAATTAGTTTAGTCAGTGCCTTGACCATACACTCCCCCTCATCCAACGTTTCTACTATTTCTAACAACCGCATGGTGTTAGAACTGTCTCTTTGCGCGTGAGCATAGGAAACTGCAATAGCCTGGTGTTCTTTGACTCGATTTGGAAATTGGGGATCGTTCAACTCCACCAGCTTAGCTTCACAGTCTAAAGATATTTTGTTGCACTGGAGAAGGGTGTTCTGGAAATTTTTGAAACGTAAAATGGCCCTATCCCCTGAAACCGTTTCCACTGTCTGGTAGCCATGCTGGCTACAATGCCTCATATGATTTTTTAACTTTAATTCAGTCCAAAATCTAGAGAGGTATGTTGGACAGTAGAAACATACCCCCTTATGCTTACCACCCCCCAGAACTCTACTGATGTCTGTGATAGGGTTAAAATGGCCAATTGCATTCGGTTCAATAGATGGGGGTGTGTATAACAACCACACCCAGTGTCTGACCAAATCAATTGACGGGCACCTTACAGGGAAGACCACCCCCTTCTTTTTTAAACGAACCCCATCTTCAAATTCAGTTTCATACTGAACCACAGTAACGCCGATATTTAAATGGGCATTAGCCCTTTCAAAAATATCAATAGATCGTAGCGTTACTGGGTATTTCCCCTCTAAACAAGAAAAATCTCTAAACAAGAAAACAAGAAAACAATGGGGAAATCGGACCCGTCCTTCCCATGTACAGCCCAGTGATCTAAATTCGCCTTGGTAGCGTCACGTGCTAGAGGCTCGAATGCTGATATGAGGAAAGCATACCTGAAACACATTTGACCTGTTTCAAAAAAAATCCGCTGGACACCTTTACAACCTTCTAGATCTGGATTATATATTAAAACTATATCCCTTTCCCCACCCCCTCTTAAAATAAAATCTTTCTTAAATTTACAAATATTAACACTTAAATATTCAACAAAAAGAACTACAGACCCACTACTAACCTAACCTAACCTAACCTCCCCCACCGATTATGTAAATCAATTTCTCAGGTTAGGCTAGCCAAACAACAATGAAGCCAGGTTTGTTTCTTAATTCCCCCTTCGTGAATCAATAATTCCCCTCGATTATGTAAATCAATTTCATCGAAACCGTGAAAACATCCATCAAAGTGAGAAAAAATCCTGTTTTTTTATTCTCACTGACAAAAACCATAAAACAGACATGAATTGCTGTTGACATCCATGAAAAACATCAAATAAATTGACCAACACCCATAACCATCCAAGAAAAACAACCATCAAAGTGAGAAAATTCCTGTTTTTTCAAGTGAGAAAAATCCTGCTTTTCATTCTCACTGACAATGAACCATAAAAGAGACATGAATTGCTGTTGACATCCATGAAAAACATCAAATAAATTGACCAACACCCATAACCATCCAAGAAAACATCCATCAATGTGAGAAAATTCATGTTTTATCAAGTGAGAAAATTCTTGTTTTTTCATTCTCACTGACAAAATCATAAACCACGTGGTCATCGTGGGAGTCGGACCCCCCTTTCTACTTCTGCAATCTATTGTCGACGCAAGCAAATACAAAGCAAGATTTTGGTTTTTTGACAAAAAAACTTCTGGGAAAGAGCTGAAATTTTTGGAAGCTTGCAGCAGTCGGTCTTGTCAGGTTAAGAGGACTATTTTGATCTAATTTGATAATGAAATACTATGCTTTTAGGAATTTCAAAAATTAACATGGGCTTTTATAGGGAAACGAGTTTTTTGCGTAAATGTAAATTCGGAGGATAATTTTTCGGTCTGAAAATATCAAAAGGCCCTAACAGGTCAAATTCCGGTTCAAATGAGTCCTCATTCACCCGGATCCGTTGCCAACTATGGCCTGTAGGCGTGGCTGATGAAAAAATAATTTGATGAACATTAAGTGGCTATATTGGTTTTTGGAAAACAGGGAAGGAGTGATCGGATTGAGCTGAAATTTTGAAAATAAGCTCCCAGGCCCTAGGAAAGCTTATCCTCTAAATTTCAGCCCGGTCGGACAACGTTAAAGGGGGGCTGTGGTGGGGGGGGGAGTCGAAACTTCCGGCCCACTTTCCCCCATGAAGATAAAGTCGGAGGGGGGGGGGGTGAAATTTTGCATATTTCTTAGTTTGAGCTTAGGCAACAAAATGCAATCAATGCCGTCTCTCTTCAACCGCTAGGACCGGAAATAGCTTAACATTGTGGTGAGTCGCCTCTTTAAAGAGGCACAAGTGTGCCTCCTTGATATAAAACCCGTAGATTTCTATTCCGGTGTCCTGCAGTAAAAATGTTTCAGGAATTTCGTCAATTGTGTTTAGCATTTTTTCTTAATGGGAAGGGGGATCTGAAAGGCCTTTTTTCTGGGAGAGGCTACAGTTGGAGAAGCAAAGCATTTCCCAGAAAAATGTGACATTCCTACATAAACAAATAATCCACATATTCAGCGATCATAGCTGCAAAAATGTCTCATATAACAAAAAATAATTAAGTTATTGTTAAAAATTGCAAGTCATCATCTCAGATTGGCAGAGATGTGGTGGCTGCCGCCAACTCGAATGAAGGCTGAATTGTCGGTAGTTTCTGGGATTGATTTCCACTAATTCAAATGATGGCTGAGTTGTTGGGGTCGATTCCAGCTTTACAAAATTTTTATTCAACCTCTTAATTTTTTTAGGGAATTTTTGTTGTAAACATGTTTTAAGTCATCGAAAATGGCTAACATGTCTAAAGAAGTAGTGGAGCCAAGATGGTTTAAGCGGTCGATGTCCCCTTCGAATCCCGATCCGGACAGGTTTTTTTAATCTTCTTCAAGATGCAGGTGCTTGTTACGTAATAGGAGGTGTTTTCTTCAGAATGTAGTTTTTGTTACGTGAAAGATTATAATGAAAAGTTCAATTATAAACTATTTTTCTGAAAAAATAGTGTCAAATGGTAAAAAAAACAAGGGTAAAAATCAGCGATCATAGCTGCCACCACGTCTCATAAAACACGAAATAACTAAGTTATTATGAAATATTCTATATCACCATGTCAGGTTGTCAGAGGTGTACTTGCTGCCGTTAATTTGGATGCCGACTGAGTTGTCCGTAGTTTCTGGGATTGATTCTGACTAGGTCGGATAAGGGCTGAGTTGGTGGGGTCGATTTCAGCTTGACAAAATTTTTATTCAACCCCTTAATATTTTGAGGGCTTTTTTGTTGTAAATATGTTTTACGTCATCGAAAATGACTAATATGTACAAAAAAGTAGTGGTGCCAAGATGGGTTTAAGCGGCCAGTACCCCTAATATTCTAATTCTAAAATAGCCATTTAGTTCGGTATAGTCAAAAGATCTAATAACTATTTCCTTGAGGATGGCTTGAACCCCCACATTACTATGGGGGAACGACTGAGAATACCTCGAATTCGTTTTTTGATTAAAAGTAGGGTAGCCAACAAGTTTATTTTTTTAATTTAAAACAGAGATTTATTTATTTAGCCAACATTTTCATTTTTCTATTTAATACTATGTTCTCCCATAGCCTTTGGTTGTTCTTTTGACAAAGTCGTTGAAAATAATCCACATAAACAGCGATCATAGCTGCCACAACGTCTCATAAAACAAAAAATAATAAAATTATTGTTAAATATTCCATATCATCATGTCAGGTTCACAGAGATTTGCTAGCTGCCACTAGTTTGGATGAGGGCTGAGTTTTCGGCAGTTTCTGGGATCGATTCTCACTAAGTCGGATGAGGGCTGAGTTGGTGTGGTCGATTCCAGTTCGACAAAATTGTTATTCAACCTCTTAATTTTTGGAAGGCATTTTTGTTGTACATATTCTTTACGTCATCGAACATGGCTGACATGTATGAAGAAGTGGTGGGACCAAGATGGGTTTAAAAAGGTCAGTACCCCCTTCGAATCCCGATCCCGAAACTTTTTATAATCCCTCTTGAAGATGCAGGTGCTTGTTGTGCAATAGGGGTTATTTTGTCAGGATGTAAATGTTTTTTACGTGAAAAGTTTTAATGAAAATTTCAATTAGAAGCTAGTTTTTTGAATTTTTCATGGAAATAGGTCATTCCTTATTCAGGAAATCCTTAGAGAAAACCAGAACTGTCCTTCTTATTTTGAATCAATGTTATAAACTAAAATCATGAGAATCCATTTTTTCGCATTTTCCGTACTTGCTTTGCAAAAAAATTGGAAATTAACTAATGATGAAATGTTCTATTAGAAGTATGTTTTCTGAATTTTTAATGGAGAAAAGTCTTTTCTTTACAACGAAATCTATAGATAAAGCCAGAAATGCCCTTTTATTAATGTATGTATGTCTGACTCTGTGTTTTTGTGTGTTTCTGTCTCTTTCTCAGTACCTATACGTCTGACTGTGTGTTTGTGGGTTTTTGCCCCTGTGTCTCTCTTCGTGTGCTTGTGTGTCTGCTAATTCGGATGAGGGCTGAGTTGTCGGCAGTTTCTGGATACGATTCCAACTAAGTCGGATATTCGAATTGTCATTTGTCTTCTAACCGCAAACAATTTAGTCTTTTCTTTATGCCATAACGTCATCAGAGGTTCGATACAGCCACCCTGGTAAAAATACAAATTCTTTCTTAAAGTTATGACCTATTTAGATTTTTTTTTTCAGAAATGTCATTTTGCCAGTTTTAAGATTAAGATTAACTATGTAGCCGATTTTGAGCCCAGGCCCTTTCATTGCTACGTGACAGGCTTGTCTATACTGATTCTCATTGTCACTTATCTTGTAACCGCAGACAATGTGAGCCTTTTCTCGATGTCTTGGCGTGCCCTTAGGCTTGTCTTTTGTAATCATGAAATACATTAAGCTGAAACTTCATTTTTCCAATAAAGGCATGGTAAGCATTGATGACCTTATCCATGTCAAAATCCCAAAAACAATTATCATAACTACCATTCTCAATTTTTGTAACTTTTTACTCTGCTGCCGCTTATCTTCTAATCCCATTTTTCTTTTTTCTTCATTTTGGATTTTTACTACTTCATAGAATTTGCCAATGCCCTTTCTATAGCTGCCCTTATTGGTCTAGTTTTTCCGCTGAACCTTTGTTTTCTTAACAGAGGCTGATGTAATATAATTTTCTTGGCCAACGCTCTTATAAACTCCAATGTCGTTGTTTATAACTATTTTATCGCTTTTATAAAATGGTAAACCTAGACTTTTGCCCCGGCTTGTCTTTTTTCATTATGAGATACATATTGCCGAAACTTTATTTTTTAAATAAGGTTTCGCTAATCTTCTAACCCCATTTTTCTTTCTTTTTCATTTTGAATTCTCATTACTTAAGAGAATATGCCAATGCCCTTAGCTTTACCTGCCCGTATTTGGTCTAGTTTTATATGACAGTCCTGGTTGTAGATTTGTTAATTGTTCAGTTGGTGGAAAAAAAACCTTGTTTTTTTTAACGAATTATCATTTACAACACTTGTAAATTTTCGTTTTTGGGTCTTGTCTCATTTGATAGTCAAGTTTGTTTATTTTCATCCTGTGTAATTTTTATTTGTTCGGGCTTTTCTATTGGTCTTATCAGGTTTGATAGTTCAGGTGGTTCCAAAGAATCATCTTTTAATTTTCATCCATATCATTTTTCAATTTTGACACGTTTTGATTCTCGTTGTCACTATGTTCCTAGTCCATTTTTCTTTCTTCTTTATTTTGGAGTTTCATTACTTCAGACAATTTGCCAATGCCCTCTTCTTTAGCTGTCCTTCTTCGTTTAGTCTTACATGATGGTCCAGGTTGTATATTTGTTAATTATTCGCGCTGTGGGGCAAAAATTTCTTTTTCTTCCAATGAGATATCATGTGTAACATTTGAAAATTTTCGTTTTTTTAGGGTCTACCTTTTTGTCCCATCACGTGAATCCTTTTGTATCTTTTCAGCATATTGTAAAAAGTAACCTTTTCAATGTGATTATATATACCTTATTTTTCATAAGTCTCCGATGGTACAATGGTAAGCATCCTAGTGGTTAGGATCGCTGGCATTCATCAAGATTGGCAAGAAAAAGTCAGTTTTCATTAGAATTTAAATCACGTACAAGCTTGATGATTGACGTGATAATCGTAGGTTGTATAATCGTATTGTGCCATATTCGTATAGTGCCCTACTGAGGATCGTCACTTACTAATCCAATTCCACCTAAAAGAAACACATGCTTCTAATAACATAGTCCAGTCTGTACTGTGATTCAAAAGGATTCAATCAAAAGCTTCAAAGATTGCCATTACAATCCCTTTAGTAAAATTATGTGGTCAGTTTTGCAGAAAAATCAAAATATCAAACACCTCGCGATAGTATATTGGGCGAAAGCATGTCTCTTTTTCAAAGGGTTGCCGGTTCAAAGCCGCCTGTCGCAAGGAGTGAAAGTCAAGTTAAGGAATGATAAGGGTGTGTATCATCATTGCTAAACTTGGTTGGACAGGGAAGGAATCATTCCCAAACATAACAAGAAAATACAAATGGAAAATCACATTAATAAAGAAAGGTAGCAATGAGGCGAAATTGCTGCATCTTGTGCCTTTTTTTATTTGAAAAGGTTTTTAAAATAGAATGGATTTTTACAAAAAACTGCATTTTGATGTACAGGCTTGATATGTGACGTCATAATCGTAGGCTGTATAATCGTATAGTGAATATTCGTATAATACCCGACTGAGGATCGTCTCTTACTATTCCAACGAAGAAAAGTTCATAGACTTTTTCCTGTTTGTAATTAACAACATTGTCCAATCTGTACTGTGATTCAAAATTATTCATTTCAAAAGTGTCAAAGATTGCCTTTATAATCCTTTTATCAAAATTATTTGAACACTTTTGTAGAAAAATCAAAATAAAAAATTCCTTGGTACACTATAGTGGATGAAAGCATGTCTCCTGTTGAGAGGTTTGCCAGTTCAAACCCCGCCTGTCGCAAGGAGTGAAAGTCAAGTTAAGGAATGATTATGATTTGAACTATCATTGCTAAACTTGGATGGAAAGGGAAGGATTCATTCCCGAAGATAACAGGCAAATGAAAACGAAAAATCACATAAATAAAGAAAAGTAGCAATGAGGTGGAAATCATTGACGTTGTTTCTAAGCCTGACATATTCAGGATAGCCATCTAATATCTCCACAAGTTTAAAAATGGTTTTGAAAGAAAAAAATGAAACAAATATTATAATAAATGTCATAACAGAGTTCTGTCGGACAGAGACGACGAAATTGACTGCTTCACTTTCGCCAACTCAACAAAAAATTGGCCTCCTTAAATGAATTGTGGGGTGGATCCTTAAAAAGTTGCAAAAATTTATATTTTCCAACGTGTCGATAAGCCGGGGAAACTCCGTTAACTCTACTGAGAAAGAAATTGCTGTGAGATATTGTTATTTCTTTCCAAAATATCGGAAGCAACCGAAAAGTTTTGCTAATACATGAAGCCATGGAATTGCAAGGTTATACTAAGCTTATCTAGAACTAGGGGGCTTTCAAAACCCCTATAAAAATTCATACAACCGTGGGTATGAATAAAGAGAACTGTAAGGGAAAGAAAAATGTTTTTAAGACTAGATTCGAAAATTTTCCTACTTTGCAAAATTATATTTATTGTATGACTTTATTTAACAACAAATTAAAAAGAATGCAGTAAGTCAGGAGCCTCGATTGCATTATTACACACAAAGAAAAATCTGTAATCCATACACGTCGAAATAAATTCATGAGCCTGAGAATATTCATTCGGAAACTGAACCAGTTTGACAAGAGTGAAGAAATCTTACAGGGAATAAAGTTTCTCAGTGACTAAGGAACTGCAACTTGAATTAGTGAGATACTACATTTGTTCAAACAGTTCGTGGTAACGAACTATATAGTAGGAGCGACTTGTCTCAATAGTAACCGAAACTCTAAAAAACAGAATGTTGATACAAAAGATACATCAAAAGAAGCGGATTTTTATGCTAATTTTAAATATATAGGTTTCATAAAGCTTAGGCTTACCCATCAAAAGTTACAAGCCTGAGAAAATTCAAACTTCTTCTCTATGGAGGGGGACAACTGATTCTGTGATAAAGGGTGAGGGCTGAAGTTATATTGGTAGTTCAAAAAACCTTACATTGCCAGCACGTTCTATCATACCTATGAACTCTTTATTAATAAGTAATCACCAAAAATCATAAATCGTCAATAAGCTTCAGCATTAATCAATCTTCTTTGGTTAGAGCTAAGTCTTTCCAAGATATTATTGATAATTGCTTCTTGTTTGACTTTTATTTTGTCATTCCAGCTGCTTATTTCCAGTTTTGTCAACCATCTACCTTTTTTCAACTGCTTTTTCAACCATATATAGTGTAAATTTGAAGTTCTAGGGTGGGGCAGCTGCCCCTCTCAGCACCCCTTCCTTACGCCCATGACTGTAGCGCATAGTAGCTGAAGTTGTCCGGGTTGCAGCGGTAGCTAGCAACTTAGTAAGAGACGATCACACCCGATGGTAAAAAAATATAATAATCCATAACTCCTAAAAATAGTCTCAGATCAAACAAAAAGTTCACCATCAGAACCACCTTGTCCGAAATTCCTATATAGGAAACTTACTTACTTGAAAATCAAGAAAAGTGGCAGCTACTACAGCATTCAGCCTAAACGGCATTTTTTTTCTCTTTTCTTTTCCACAGATAGCTTGGCACTGGAATATCGTAGAGAGTTGTTCAATGGCTCATTTTAAAGGATTGCACTAAGGAACGAATTGTAACTAATAGTAACTGAAGTCTTATAAGAAATAGATGATGAGGCAAATTTATTTTAGTTATATTCCTTAAGAAATTATCATAAGTAAAAATTTCCATACCTAGAATCAAATTCGGGTCAACTGGGCAAGAGTCTGCTATCTTAACCACTAGACCATGTAGGATACATTAAAATATCTTATTAATGAGTATATATTCAAGATTACTTAAAGAATTGATTAAGTTCATCATAAATGGTGTCTGTCAAAAGAATCTCATGTAGTGGTTATTAATAGTAGTTTTGTTTTATATCCGGGTTGCAGTGGTACCTAGCAACATAGTAAGAGACGATCACGCCCCATAGTAAAAACTAAAATAACAAAAAATAACCCATAAGTCCTAAAAATAGAGTCAGATCAAAATAAGAAGTAAACTATTAGAACAACCTTGTCCGAAATCCCTATCAAACAGATCGTGGTAACGAACTGTATAGTAAGAGAAATTCGTCTCAACACGGATCCAGGGGGGCTAGGGAGGTGCCCTTCCTAACGCAGTCTAAAGTAGTGTAATTTACTTAAAAACGCAAGGTTGCGTTAATTAAACTTGCTCCTAACGCAAGTTTATCGGATCAACCTATTTTGCGCCCCCTCCCTAAAAAAATCCTGGATCCGTCCCTGTGCCTCAATAGTAACCTAGACTCTAAAAACCGGGAATTTTGATACCAAAAGATACATCAAAAGAATTGTATTTTTATGCTGATTTTTAATATATAAGTTTCATCAAGTTTAGTCTTACCCATCAAAAGTTTTGAGCCTGAGAAAATTTGCCTTATTTTCGAAAAAAGGAGAAAACACCCCCTAAAACTCATAGAGTATTAATGAAAATTGCACCATCAGATTCAGCGTATCAGAGAAGCTTAATGTAGAGGTTTCAAGCTCCTAACTACAAAAATGTTGAATTTTCTATTTTTTGACATAAGAAAGATCACGGATGCGTGTTTTTTTCCCCAGGGGTAATCGTATAGATCTAGTGGCCCTAGAATTTCGCGAGAGGGCTCATTGGAATAGAAATTTAAAGTTATAGTAACTTTTTTAATTTAAAAACAAAAAAAAAATATAAAAATAGAATTAATTTTTTGAAAAAAAAACTGCATTTTTGATGTCTTTTCATACTGCAGTCTTTTCAAAGATATTTGATTTTGAATTATATTACGTAAAGGATCGATGGCAGTCAAGAGGACCTAATGTAGTACTAATTAATAGAAGTTTTGTTTAGAACCTAATTTTGTTAAGTTCCTAATTTTGTTAAGAACCTAATTGACCTAAAAGGACGCTTGATACACTATCTTAATTGTTTAGATCCATGATTCCCAACCTGGGGCACACATGCACCATAGGTGGAGCATGGCAATATTTTGGTTGGTCACGGACAGGACGTGCACCCTTCATTTGACTATAGTTTAGAGCCTTAATTTAGAAAAAAACTTTTTAATGCGAGTGACATCACATTCAAATGGATTTAAAGAGCAAAAAGATACGAGGTTACTGAGTCTGTCATTTTGCATTGTCGATCGCAGATAGATCCTTCATACGTCCCAATGCCGAGAATAATCCTTCATTACTGGCAGTGGTCATAAGTAAAGCAGCAACTAGCTTCATCAAATTTACCACTGCAGAATAGCCAATTGGTTGATCGGAAAATTTTTAAAGTATCAGATTTTAAAAGATACAACTTTGCTAGAGAAAGCTAGGATGCTGGGCATAGTCATCAACATCGAGAATCACTTGATAAAAACTCATTACCCTTTCAACTTTCGAAAATTCAAGAAAATCAGAACTTGAAGGGTAGAAGGCAGATAAAGCGTCGAGAAGAGACATATTTTGCGTGAAACTTCAGTCAATCTCGCTCGTGAAGCGGTCTATCACCTCGAAGTACATAAATTTACCGGAGTCGGATTGGACTGGCTGACTGATGTTCGGTTACCAGCTGTTGAACTTGAAAGAGTCTTTGAGATGAGAGGAAATGGCTTGACTTCTTTTATTCCGAGCACTGGTTCGGATTTAGGAGACTTTGATTCCTCGATATCTTATAAAGCCAAGAATTCGGCCATGCTTGTGCTGAAGTTTATATTCGTTAAAATTTCTCAGTTATTGGAGTATCTCGTATGTCCCAGAAATCAGTACAAGTGCTATATGAATCAGCGAACTTTTGTTTGAAGTTGCTCTTACAAAAAATTTACAATGTCTAATTCTTTTACCATCATATGTAAAGTTGAGGTAAAAAGGGGCTTGTTGATTTTTTCCAGTAGTCTTGTTGCTTCACACGCCATCTTGTCGTCAGAGCTATTAGAGACTGCGACTAGCAAAGCAACAACATAGAAAAATCTGGCGTTCACCTTAGAAATAGAGTGGCATACGTAAAACCAGTGAATCTCGACGGTCCTCTCAAGCTCCAAGACTTTTTTACCGCTAAAGCACTGGTGTTCCGCGGATAGTTCGTGATTAGTGTTGCTGCATGATATAAATCCGTAAAGTATTTGCACCACATAGAAAAAATCCAAAAGTTTGTAACCTGTGGTATATATATAGTACCAGAAACGCAGTGGCTTCGCTGCTGGGCCCCGGCACGTGGCAAGCTTTGATATATGGATTGTCATTGTCGCTTGTCTCTTAATCGCAGACAATTTGAGTCTTTTCTTGATGCCATGGCGTCATCACGGGTTGGATACAGCCACCCTGGGAAAAATACAAATTTTTTCTTAAAGTTGTGACCTATTTATATCGTCTTTGTGTCCAAAAATGTCAATTTACCGATTTCATGACCAGATCCTGTCATTGCTATGCAACAGGCTTATCTATATTGATTGTCATTGTTACATATCTTGTAACCGTAGATAATGTGAGCCTCTTCTTGATGTATTGGCGTCAGCATAGGTTAAATAGAACCATTATGGGAAAAATACAAATTCTTCCTTAAGGTTGTGACCTTTTTAGATCGTTTTTAGTAGCCAGAAATGTCAATTTATGTGAGAATATCCCAAGATACCAATTTTCCTGAAAAAATATGGAGCCGTTTTCGAGAAACAGAATAAATACATACATAAACACATACACAATTATTACTCATATATAAAGAATGTAGTCTAGCCTCTGTTTTCTTAACAATGTCGTTTATCTTCTAAACGCGTATGTCTTTGCTGTACATTTTCATTTTTCATACGCTCTAGTTCTCATTTTTATTTATCTTCTAACCGCGCGTGTCTTTGCTGTTCATTTTCATTTTTGACACGCTTTTGGATTTTGATTACTTCAGATACTTTAGCAATGGCCTTTTCTTTATCTGCCCGTATTTGTGTTGTCGCAACTGATGGTCCAGGTTGTCTGTTTTCACATCTTATCACGTTTGATAGTTTAAATGTTGGTTCCACAGAATCATCATTAAACTGCTACTGAAAATTTTCGTTTTTTGGGTCTTCCTTTAGACAATGTATTGGATAAATAACTGATCGTAGTAGATTAATAACTGACTAAACTTGCGTGGCTTATATAAGAGGGATGACAATTGATTTAATTGATTCTCATTGTCGCTTGTCTTCTAACTGCAACCTTTTCTTGTTGTCATGGTGTCACCATAGTTTCGATACAACAACCCCGTGATAAATACAAATTCTTCTTTAAAATTGTGACCTATTTAGATACTTTCTGGTCAGAAATGTCAATACGTCAGTTTTAGGGAAAAAACTATATAGCCGATTTCAAGGGCTGGGCCCCGGTACGGCTGCGCGACAGGCTTGTAAATATTAATTCTCGTTATCGCTTGTCTTCTAACCACAGACAATGTGAGCCTCTTTTTTGATATCATGGACTGGTCCCTGGTACGGCTACGCGGCAGGCTTGTATATATTGATTCTTATTGCCGCTTGTCTTTTAACTGCTGACAATATAAGCCTTTTATTGGTCATCTTGTCACATACAACCTGATGTGAGGTTCTATACAACCAACCTGGGAAAAAATTCCTTAAAGTTGTGACCTATTTAGGCCGTTTTCGCAGCCACAAATTTCAGTATGCCGCTTTTAAGAAAAAACTATGTAGCTGATTTTGAGGTAAGGCCCCGGCACTCGGAATGCACTGGGCTCGAATATATTGATTCTCGGTGTAAGTAGCAACCTCCAAATGAGTCACTTTTGTTTTCTACTCTCTCCTCAGGAAAATGGAAGAGTTTTGAGGGAATACATAGCGTTGAAGGCTCCCAATGACTTGTAATTAACAGTTGCGTATTTCATGGCATCTTAGTAGGTTTTTACTGGGTTTTGCGTTATATTTTGTTGGCGTCGAATATTATGATGGCACTGTTCTTCTAAGATAAATTTTTTTTTCTTCTTTACTTTCATTTTTGACTTGTTCTGATTTTCGCTGCTGCTTGTCTTCTAACAGTATAATTCTTGGTTCTTCACTTCATTTTTGACACGTTCTAACACACTTTTCCTCACTATCACTTGTAATTCTCGCTGCCGCTAATCTTCTAACCACATATTTCTTTGATCTCACTGTGGCATTTCTTTTAATCGCACATTTCTATGTTCTTTGCTTTCATTTTCAATTCCTTCTACTCCTGGTCTAGGTTGTTCATTTGTCCTCTAGGTATTATGAAATTGCTGAAAACAAATTTTGCAAAAAGACTCACTACACTTGGTATTTTATTTTTAGCTATGTTTCTTGTGTAATTTCGCCTGTATCATAGACACTAAAAATGGTACAATCACTACTGAGTCAAATATGACGTATGAATGCTCTTGAAATGGGCTCATAAATATGACGTCACTCATATAGATAATTATTTCCCAAAAATAAGGCTCGTAACGAATTTTCTCAACCTCGTGACCTAAATATATCATTTTTCTATGCCAGAAAATACCAGGATGCTAATTTTGGCAAAAAAAAAATATATGGAGTGATTTTCGAGAAGAGACACATAAATAAATACATACAAATATACACAATCATTGTTGCTTTAAAGAGATAATATATATATATATATATATATATATATATATATATATATATATATATATATATATATATATATATATATATATATATATATATATATTATCTCTTTAAAGCAACAATGATATATATATATATATATATATATATATATATATATATATATATATGATATATATATCAACAATGATATATATATATATATATATATATATATATATATATATATATATATATATATATATATATATATATATATATATATATATATATATATATATATATATATATATTAAAAATAAATGTTTAATATTTAGAAAAAAATATTTTCATTTTGAATCGTTGAAAAAAGCTGTCACTCTCTCCTGCTTACCCCCCCCCCCCCACCGGTAAATTCCATAACGAAGCTCATAATACCCCACATCACCTCCTCTACCTCTGTGCCATTAAGTATGAGCATGTTATATTTTGTGCTGCAAAGAAAAAACTATAGCAATAAGAGGGGCAATATTACCTCTTCCAAATATCCGGTAGTGACGTAGTGGGTTTGATCTCAGCTACGTAATACCGGATCCAGAGTTCGCACCTGGCTGTAGCAACACACTGCATGGCAGACGCAGTTGTCAAAAAGCTTAGTTAATCCGTTATAATGCATTGCAATACCCCTTCCCGCTAACACCAAAAATAAAAGCATAGACTGAATTTTTTCCAGAGAATCAAGAAGGATCAGATATCAATTCCGCCTCCTCTTCCACAAAACTCCTCCTTTATTTGTCTAAAGGCTCAATGAAAGTTGGGATATTTGGGCTTTGGAATGCACTCTTTGAGTTATCTGCACCCCTCCCCCTCCCCCTACACCTGGAAAATGACTTCATAATATCAGATTCGCTCTCACATGTTACTGTGTATAATTCTATATATGAAACGTGAATCAAATGAGTTTACTTAAACAAAGCTTTCAAACAAATGTTAGAAATATTGTTTTGCAGCAAAAAGAGAGGTTTCGCCCCGCAGCACCCTTATTCAGGCTTAATCTAAATGAAGGGATATCAGTGATTAATTTCTTCCACGATCCAATTATTCCTTCCTATATTTGACTAAAGACTCACGGAGAGTCTGACAATTTGGGCATTGAAATGAATTTTATGGCATCTAAGCCTCTTCCTCCCACCTACACAATGACTCACTTTTCCTCCTACATAATAGTTGATTTGTAGATATACAATTAATTGCAATTATACAATTATATGAATTTATACAAACTAAGCGTAATTTCATGAAAAATTAACTGGATCAACTACGTGATATTTCAGGAACAAATGCGACACCGTGCGACATTACTTCCTCTGTAAATGCGAAGCTCAATATATTGTGTTTTGATACTTTTAAAGTGGTTATTTTAGGATTTCCAGTCAGTAGAAGCTTGGTGCTCTTTTGAGTGAAATAAAAATGGCAGAAAATGCCACTTTCCCACAGTACAATCTTTTTGGTCACGTGAAAAGGGCACTAGAAAATTTAATCTCTGTTCACATGAGCCCTCGTTCTATCTTCTAGGACCAATAGTTTGACTTGATCACTCACGCCTTTGCGGGCGGATGCTCACAAAATATCGAGAATCCGGATTTTTGGATCGAAAATCCTTTTTTTCGAAAAACTGGTATATTTTCTTAGGCTCGTAGCTTTTGATGGGTAACATTAAACATAAAGAATTTTATATATTTTGAGTCAGCAGAAATAGTCAATTCTTTGTACTATTTGAATAGTCAATTCTCCTTATCAAAATTGTTGTTTTCGGTTACTATTGGGCCGAGTCACTCCTTATTTAGAGTTTGTTACGATGAACTGTTTGATAGTCCTGCTCAAAACGCCAATACTCTCATTCAAATAGTCAATACGGCTATTGTCTTTTAGCATCGCAACTTTCCATACGACAATTTTTAATTCTTTCCATTTTCGAAAGCAGCTGGCCAACAACTAAAGCCAACAGTCCAGGAAGTGCGGACTAAAGTGAATGGGACACTATGGCGAGTTGGATCTTTGGCCATTTAAAATGGGATGATAAGTACTAAACACTTTAAGCGCTAATTATAGCGTGCTGTCTAAAGAACCACAGTAAAAAAGCGAACAATTTTAAAGAAAATTAGAATTTGGTAAGATTCATCTGCAATGCAATAGGATTAAAGCGAAAATTCTACCATAGGTGATAATAAATAAACATTTCTTTTTTAAGAACTATTTAAACTTAAAGTTTTTGTCTGCCCAAAAAAGGTCTAGGTTAGCTTTGGAAATCCTGGCAAGAAAAGCAGGTCAGTTGACTCAAAACGCCGCTTTTGATGTTGATGTTCGCTGGTCAAACGCTAGATGGCACTGGTGATTTTTCGCCTCGTCAATAGTGCTAGTGTCCATTTTAGTGTCCACTTGATTTCTAATACATGATCGGGAAGTGTTGGCCTTTAAATTTGTAGTTAGTCCCAGGTCTACTCACCGCACCTGGTTAACGATTTTTCAATTAGCCGAGTCTCGACTACAGAAAACAGGTCACATCTTGGGTTATAGGGTAGGGGTGTCTAAAATAGAAAAACTAGTTTTTGGAAATACTTAAAATCAGGATAACCCGATAAATTTTTGTTAGATAGATTTCTTTCGGACAGTAAGCAGGGGGTGACAATTGGGGAGGCTATGGCAACTGCCTCCCTATATTTCAAAAATATATATTTTGCTATTTTTATTTGGTATTATGTTTTAGTATTATATGTTTTGGTATTTTATTGAAACAACAATATTACCCCAACCCAGAATTTGCAAAATATTTTTTTTTTTATATATTTTCAACAAAAAGGACCTTGTCTCTGCCTACATTTTTGTGAATTGCTACCTCTGATGGTAAGCCTAAGCTTGAGTAAATGTAGAGTTTTGGAACTGTAAGTTTCCCCTACTCTTTGGTGCAGATGAGACACCATTAACATTTTATCAATTCTATACAAAGCGCTTAGTCTGGGTTACAGTAGCTCGACAAGACGAAGCCTCTGAGACCCCTAATGGACTGGAGGTCTGGCTTCTAGCACTTGGCAATTGAGTCCTGCATAAAGCTCAAGACACAATTAAATTTTGATTTCTAATACATGATCGGGAAGTGTTGGCCTTTAAATTTTTAGTTAGTCCCAGGTCTACTCAGCGCACCTGGTTAAAGATTTTTCAATTAGCCGAGTCTCCACTACAGAAAACAGGTCACATCTTGGGTTATAGGGTAGGGTGTCTAAAATAGACTAACTAGTTTTTGGAAATACTTAAAATCAGGATAACCCGATAAATTTTTATTAGATAGATTTCTTTCGGACAGTAAGCAGGGGGTGACAATTGGGGACGCTAGAGCAACTGCCTCCCTAGATTTCAAAAATATATATTTTGGTATTTTATTGAAACAACAATATTACCCCCAACCTAGATTTTGCGAAATATCTTTTTCTTTATATTTTCAATAAAAAAAGACCTTGTCTCTGCCTCCATTTTTGTGAATTGATACCTTTTATGGTAAGCCTAAGCTTGAATAAATGTAGAGTTTTGGAACTGGTGTCAAAGGAAAGATCTATCTTACTACTTAGAAAAACAGAGAAGTTGAAACATAAAGACCCCTTTAGTGGAATTCTTAAACCCTTAAGTCCTTACAGTCAAGCTGTCCCCTAAACCAAAACATTCAATTTTCTATTTGTATTTTAAAGCACAAGTAACAGGAAAGAACTACTTCTTCTTAGACATTGCAGTCAGTCACGTACTCCTGAACTTTTTTTGGGGGGGGGGGAGGGCAAAAGTACATAAGTTTTATTTGATAATCTGAATGGGAAGTGCTCAGAATATTGAAAAAAGATTTCAGGGGAAAGGTATGCGTGACATCCACATCCCACGTCCACACCCCCCACGCACGCCCCTGGCCTGGACATGCATTATATAACAAAAAAATTTAGTCATGATTCAAAAAACTTAAAGTAAACAAACACTAATTTTTTGTTTTGTTTTAGAAGATTGGCTTCACTAGCACATGGAATTTTGGTGTCTTTATATGATTTCATCAATCAAAAGAAAGGCTGTTCAAAAATTTGGCACCTGATAATGTAACATACAAGCTTTATGATGCAGATTTTTTTCTGTTAGAGAAAGAACGATTTTTCATAAATAATGAGAGATACTGCGCACCGTAAAAAACATAAGAGACAAGACAACCACCTAGAAGCCAAACAGATATGTTCTTCTCTGTCTTCTTGAAGTAGTTGTAATAAATAACACCGGAAGCCATAACGAAGACTTAAAAGGGGAAGAATAAACTGACATGAAAATTAAAATGACGTAAATTTGAAAACTGATTCAAAATCGTAACAAGTTTGAATTTAAAAACTCGTAGAATAAAATATTGACACAATCAAACAGTTCGTGGTAACGAACTGTAAGTAAGGAGCGACCCGAAATAGTAACCGAAACTCTAAAAAACGGAATTTTGATACCAATAGCCACATTAAAAGAATCATATTTTTATGCTAATTTCAATATATAAGTTTGATCAAGTTCAGTCTTACCCACTAAAAGTTACGCGCCTGAGAAAATTTTCCGTATATTCGAAAAAGGGGGAAACAACTCCAAAAATCATACAACATTGATAAAAATCACATCGTGAGATTCAGCGTATCAGAGCACCCTACTATAGAAGTTTCAAGCTTCCATCTGCAAAAAAGTGGAATTTTGTATTTTTTTTGCCGGAAGAAAGATCATGGATGCGTGTTTATTTGTTTTTTGTTTTGTTTTTTGTTCCCAAAAGGGGTGATCGTATCGATCCAGTGGTCCTAGAGTATCGTGAGATGGCTCATTCGAGCGGAAATTAAAAGTTCTAGTACCCTTTTTAGGTGAAAAAAAATGGAGGGCATCTTGGCCCCCTCCCACGCTCATTTTTTTTCCCGAAGTCACCCAATCAAAATTTTGAGATGTCCATTTTACTCGGCATAGTCGAAAATCTAATAAATTTGTCTTTGAGGATGACTTAATCCCCCACAGCTCCTGGGGGAAGGGCTGCAAGTTATGAACTTTGCCCCTTGATTACATATAGGCTAGTATTGGTTAAAGGGGAGTGTACAGACGTCTTCAGATGGGATTTTTTTTCTGGTGGGCGGAGTCTGGAGAGGGGTTTACGGGGGAGTATCTTTCCATGGAGGATGTTTACTTGGGGGAAGGGATATTTCTAAGAAGGGGGGGGGGCTGGATTTCCCAGCATTATTTAAAAAAAGATCATAAATTAAATAATAAAAAAAAGTTTTTTCAACTGAAAGTAAGAAGCAACATTAAAACTTAAAACGAACATAAATTATTACATATATGAGGGGGTTCACCCCCTAGTCAATACCTCGCTCTTTATGCTAAAGTCTTTTTAGTACTTTCAAAAGAGCTATCTATTCCAATTAACCGACCTTTGTCATTCAGGGGTTAGTGATTTCAAAAAAAATTTGAACTTTAGCGTAAAGAGCGAGGTATCGACGAGAGGACGAACTACCAAACATACGTAATTTAAAACATACGAATATAGAAGTTCGTTGCGTAAGTAATTCGTAAGTTACATCAGAACAAAATTTCAAGAAAGCCATGTAGCCAAAAAAAGTAAAATTAATATGCAAATTTCGTTTTAATTATTCATGCACGGTGACCCAAAATCAAAGCTGCAATAATTCAAAAATGTTCAGAAATTAAATAAAAAAACAAGTGTTTTTAACTGAAAGTAAGGAGCAACATTAAAACTTAAAACGAATAGAAATTATTCCGTACATGAAAGGGGCTGTCCCCTCCTCAACACCTCACTCTTTACGCTAAAGTTTGACTCTGTCTCACAACTTTATTTTTTAAAACAATAAATAAATTTAGCGTAAAGAGCGAAGCATTAAGGAGGGGATAGCCCCTTTCATATACGGAATAACTTCTGTTCGTTTCAAGTTTTGATATCGCTCCTTACTTTCACTTAAAAACACATGTGTTTTTTTTTTTACTTAATAAAAATAAATATCTAAAACGAGAGCTAAAGAAGATTAACTGTTTTTTGAAACTGTCAAAACTAGACCTCAGGGAATAAAATCCCATGAAGTGCTGCAGCAACTGTGATCCCTCGGCCAAATTTTTCGAACAACAGTAATAAAAATCAATATTAAAATTGATTCTAAGTATCCAAATGAGGAAAAAAAGTCCAAGCTGCTAAACCCTACCAAGTTTAATCGGCATTTAATGGAGTCTTCTTAGGGATGTGTATGACATTAGTGCAGCCCTTCCAGGATAGAGGTCTTAGTAAGCACGAAAACCTGGCACAATAACTGAGCTGCTGCCTAGGTTTGGTTGAATGAGCTCCACAACCACGCTCAATAGTTTAGCTTATAAATATATATTACTGTCCCTATCCTCTCCCCCAAGTTTGGATCAGGAAAATACTGTAAAAAGGCAGAACAAGAGGTTACAAAAGTCGTGGGGTAGAGGACTGATGTTACCTCTTGGGGTTGGGCAGCTTCTTAAATAGACATACAGACACAAATTTAATCCCCTACTACCCACAGAGGTAGTACTAGATCTACGTCAATCCTCCTTTTGAAGAAGATTCGCTAACATACAACAAGCCTATCTGGTAGGTGTTAAGGACACGAACATGCTGGACCCCCCCTTCTCATAAAAGTCACATGGCCCTTTTTGATGTTGTTGTCAAGTTTCATTTACAAAAAGAGATTAGATATAAAGATTAGATTTCAAATCGCCCTTAAATAGCTCTTAATGATGTTACAGTGCCCCGCTTACAGCAAAGAAAAAAAAAACAACAATCAAAAAAGGACACACTAGTGCGACCTATGCAAAAAGTCTTTGTTGAATGTGGGGAGGCTGTAATTTTTCTGTAAGAGATTTTCGACAATAGCAATTCTAACGGTGTCCTTTTCGTTTCGATCCGACGCTATTTTCAAGGGGCTTCAGTTTCTGTCAAAATTCCTTAAAATTGTTTTCAAAATAAAATTTTACTATTAAGATAAATCGAAATAATAGTTGCAGTTCCTGAGTCAACTAAAAATTTCAACTTTGGTGCGCTAAAACAATTTTTTCCATAAAAATAACGTTTTTTGTTTTTTGTTTTTGTTATGGGGTGGTTCGCTCCTTTGTTAATGCCGTGTCATGTGGGGGCCTTGGTTCGCTCCTTAGTAGGTTCAAAGTATTGCTACAGCCATGATAAGCAAAAAAAAATGAGACTTTCTTTATTAGAGGCAAGATTTAGCTTTAGTTTTGAATTAGGATTACAAATTTTAAATAAAGCTATTAAAGTCAGAAATTTGACCTGCTAATTTCTTGGGCGATTAAATTCTCATCACAATTTTGGAACTTGTCAATACCGTTTCAAATTATATCAAGGGAAAATTCAAGGGATACTAAGATCAGTGAGTTTTATCAAACAGCTCGGGTTAACAAACTGTAAGTAAGGAGCGACTCGGCCCAATAGTACCTGAAACTCTAAAAAAACGAAACTTTGATAACAATACATACATCAAAAGAATGGAATTTTTATGCTAATTCCAAATGCATAGGATTCGTCAAGTTTAATATTACCCATTAAAAGATACGAGCCTGAGAGAATTTGCCCTGTTTTCAAAAAAGGGGGGAAACATCCCCGAAAAGTCAAGTATTCTTGAAGATTGCACCATCAGATTTAACATATCAGAGAACCCTCCTGGAACTTTCAAGCCCCATGTGGAAAAATTTGGAATTTTGTATTTTTTGCCAGGAGAAAGATCACGGATTTCTTTTCTTTTTTTCTTTTTTTTTTCTTTCTTTTTTGTTCCTTTTTTGTTGTTCTTTGAAAGAGACAGCGTATCAAACCAATGGTCCTAAAAGATTGAGAGATGGCTCATTTGAAAAGAAAATAAACGTTCTAATGGCATTTTTAAGTGATCAAAAAAATTGGTGGGCAACTAGCCCCCCTCCCACGCCCTTTTTCCTAAAATTTTTCTGATCAAAATTTTGAGATAGTCATTTTGTTTAAAATTGTTTAAAGCTCCAATAATTATGTCTTTGGGGATGGCAAGACCCCCCACAGCCCTCAGAGGAAGGGCTGCAAATTATGTAATTTGCCCATTGTTTATATATAGTATTTGTTATTGGAAAGAATTCAGACATTTTTCAGGGGGGGAGATTTTCTGGGGATGGATTTCCTACGGGGAGAATTCCTCATTGAGATGCAAGTTTCCAAGGGTGAACTTTCCAGGGGAAATTTTACACAACGGGGAATTTTCCAGAATCCATATACGACATTCGTTTTATTTGTCTTACTTTCTCGTTAGCAACCCCGTTTTATATGGGACAATGTTCTGGGGTAATGTCAGGGGGATTTTTTTTAGCAGAATTGGAATTTTTCTGGAAGATTCTTACGTAGGAGGGGGGAGACTGCCCATGAAAAAAATTTTCCAAGGGGGAATTAGCAGGGGAGGTGTCCGGGAAAATTTCTCCATGCAGGGAGAATTCTTCCCTGACCTGAAAAACGGTCTGAAATTAAATAAATAAAATGTCCTTTTTCAAATGAAAGTATGCTCTTGGAGTATTTGTTTCAGGCAGAATCATCAGCAAAAAAATTTTGGGGGGGGAAATCGCAGCGAGGATGGAATTGCCCTATGGTAATTTCTCTGGGGGGGGGAAGGATTTTACGTGAGAGGAATTGTCTGTGAAGGAATTTTTCGCTGAGGGGGGATTTTTAATGAAAGGAATGTGGATTTCGGGGAAAATTCCTTGAAAAGGATCATATGTTAAATGGAAAATACAAATTTTCTACTGAAAGTAAGTAGCAACATTAAAACTTAAAACGAACAGAAATTATTCCATGGGTTAGGGGGGCTGTAACCTCCTCTATCTCTGCTCTTTATGCTATAGTTCAACTTTTTTCTCAATTCTTTTAGAAAGATTCCTGAAACACAAGGGACGCTTAATTAGAATTGAAACCTTTTTTGAAAGTTCAAAAAAAAAATTAGCGCGAACAGAGGGGTATTGAAGAGGGCAAAGCACCCCTCATTTATGGAATATTTTTTTTTCGTTTTAAGTTTTAATTTTGCTCCTCAATTTCAGTAGAAAAAAACCTTTTTTATATTTAATAATTTAAAGGGTACAGTTATTGACAAAAATGCCGAAAATATCCACATTGTCGATGCACAGACGCTTATCTGTGGACAGTCGAACTCTTTTTTCAAACAGTTCGTGGTAACAAACTGTAAGTAAGAAGTGACCCGGCTCAATAGTGCCCGAAATTCTAAAAAACGGAATTTTGATACCAGTAGATACATAAAAAAAATTGGATTTTTATGCTAATTTCAAATATACAAGTTTCATCATGTTTATTCATACCGATAAAAAAGTTACGAGCCTGAAAAAAGTCGCCTTGTTTTTGTAAATGGGGGAAATCCCCTAAAAGTCATGGAATTTTATTGAAAATCCAACCATCAGGTTCAGCGTATCAGAAAACCCTACCGCAGAGGTTTCAAGCTCATATCTGGAAAAATGTGGAATTTTGTGTTTTTTTGCCAGAAGAAAGATCACGGATTCCTGTTTATTTGTTTTGTTTGTTGTTTTTTTTGTTGTTTTTTTTCCCAGGGATTATCGTATCGATCCAGAGGTCCTAGAATATCGTGAGATGGCTCATTCGAACGGAAATTAAAAGTTCTAGCGCCCATTTTAAGTGACCAGAAAAATGGGAGGGTAAATAGGCCCCCTCCCACGCTCATTTTTTCCCAAAGTCACTCGATCAAAAATTTTGAGCCATTTTGTTCAGCATAGTCGAACATCTAATACGAGATCTAATAGCTATGTCTTTGAGGATGATTTGATCCTCCACAGTTTCCGGGGGAAGGGCTGCAAATTATGAACTTTGATTGTTTACATATTGGTTATTGGGAAGTATACAGACGTTTTCAGGAGGGATGTTTTCTGGTGGAGGGGGGGTCGGAGAAGCGGGTTACGTGGGAGGATCTTTCTATGGAGGATGTTTTCATGGGGGAAGGGACATTTCTATGAAGGGGGCGCCAGATTTCCCTGTCTTACTTAATAAACGATCAGAAATTAAAAAAAACAAGTTTTTTTCAACTGAAAGTAAGGAGCAACATTAAAACTTAAAACGAAGAGAAATTATTACGTATATGAGGGGGTTCGCCCCCTATTCAATACCTCACTCTTTTCGCTAAATTTGTTTACTACTTTCAAAAGAGCTATCTATTCTAATTTAACGGACTTTGTGATTCAGGGCTCATTCTTAAAGAATTGGAACAAAATTCGAACTTTAGCGTAAAGGGCGAGGTTGTGACTAGGGTGCGAACCCCCTTATATATGTAATATATTCTGTTCGTTTTAAGCTTTAATGTTGCTCCTTACTTTCAGTTGAAAAAACTTATTTTTTATTTTTAGCTAGTAACATTGTTTCAGTTTGTGGGCTTACTCGTGTATTCTTTTTAAATGTAATACTTTCAATTAAACAAAGGGGCACCTGTTGAAATGGATTCATTTAATCTGCCAAAAATTAGATTGGATGCGAATTTTCTCAGTATTTCTTTTCTAATCACGAATATTCATAATGTATGTCTATCACGTCAAACAGCATCTAAAATTTCTAGTAACTCGGCCTGTTAGATTTACGAAAGAAAAGATCATATTCCAATACATAGACGCTACAAAACGGGGATGTTTACGATCAGTCTTAATCTACACATAAAGTCTTGCCTCTAGCCCAAATTTCTGTTCCTCCAGCCCTCCTTCTGGCTCCACGTCAAAAACCATGCCCTTATATCCAAGCCTTTGGTACATACAAAGCAATGTAGTGAAGGGCCCCTCGAACATATTTTAGCAAGATTAAGTTGATTTGGAAAGAAGTAAGAATAACGGAATTTTGAGACAGGTATAATTTAAGGGAAACTGTCACGTGCGCTTTATATTTGGCACGATTGACCCAGAATGAAGCGAAACTCTATTAAATCAAATCCATCGACATTTGTCTCTGCTGAAAAAGAGGGAATTATCCAAATTTATGGGATTCGGAGGTGAGCGTTTTTCGGCACACCATCGAAGTTTGGGAATGTGCGAGTTCAGCGGTATAAATCCATTTTAAACAAAATCATAACAGACAACTATGTCGAATTGGAAAGCGATAAATTTCAAAACTTGTGAGTAATTTTTTGGCACATCGGAATGCAAAACTTCGAGGAAATCTTATTTCTTAATTGATTGTCATTTTTGTCAGTAGGACTCAAAATTTAAAGTGAAATTCACCCAAAGAAAACCAAATCGGGGCTCTAAGGATCAGTTGTTTGTGGAATACTTTGCTCCAAAAATGTCTTATGATGGAATGTTCATCGTATTAACCCAGGAAGTTCAAAAACAAAAACGCTGGAAATAGATACCAATAGAACTAAAATCCCTCATGATCAACCTTCCCTCTAATACTCCCTCCTAAAATGCTGCTAGTTCAAGCTACCCTATTCTCTTACAGATAGAATGACTCTAACAGTTAGAATATTTAGAGTGGCGAAACTGAACTTTAGACTAAATCTAACAAAAACCATGTCTATCAATTCAAATTATGCTATTAATTATATATACCTTTTCAGCATTATTTTAAACTTAGTTTAGTGCTGGGTAGTAAAATGTTATTTTAACAGATCTTTATTTTCTTTCAACTTTATTTTAACAGATCTAGTGCACACAAGGCTTCGTGTAGTTGTCAAATTGGTTCAAAGAATTTGTATACCCTTTTTTATTTTGCTGATAAAAAATGTAAGAAACTCCAATTGAGCAACTTAGTAATTTGCAATTTCCCAGAGGTGGTTTGACAATGCTGCTCATTTTGCCCTATCATTAACAGCAATTCTATTTAAATTGGTGCATATTTACGAAGCTGAAAACAAAAACAAAAATCTGTTCGATATAATTCTCGTTTCGTTGCACCAACACCAGAATCGCTAATCACTAAAGCTAACAAAAAGAAGAAAAGATACATTGTTACTATCTTGAGGGAAAAACATGAGGTATTCCGACAAAATTGATAGCCAACAACAAAAATTAAACCGATCAATCATCCCAAGGCTTTTGAAATGCTTATTGATGAGGTAAAAACTACGTAATTTTCGTTGCTACAATGAGAGCATTCCGTGTTGATAATGGAATTTCTCATTTAAAAACATATCTTTATATAACATTGTATTTAGATTGAGTTTTCTTACCAGGTTGTTTTTACTGAAAACCGGACCTAATCAAAAGATAATAGTTCTGCCGTTTTAACTATGTTCCGAGTTAACTGATGTTAGGAGCAATCATCCATGATTGTCAAGTCTACTTAAAGGAGGGGTATTTTGTGCTGCAACTTACAGTAAAATAAGATAGTAGATGTCTTTTGCTAGTTACATAATTTTGGGCGAAATGACCTTGAACTTCGTTGACTCGCATCATCGCTTTTGGTTATTTTAAAAAAAAAAAATTGGGGGGGGGGGAATTCTGGTTTCCCTGACCAATTTAAGTAAAAAAAAGCCCAGTCAAGCAAACAGTTCTGAAGAAACCTTTGTCCATGAATAACGGTAAATCATAGTTAAGATAATGGGATAATTTGAAGGAAACCCCAAAATTTTGGGAAACCCCCCCAAAAAATGAAATATCTTATGTTCTTCATATGGTTTTGCTTCAAATTTTGTATTTTGACAAGCAAAACATAAACCAAATTTCTTTTTAGTGAATGTTTTATTTCTTGTTATAGGGTTTAGTGTCTAGTGTATGGATTAGCGGCACCTTTGCGTCGGCCTTACGGCAAATGGGATCAAACTCTGGGATCTTGCACAGGCACAACAGTCTAATGAGTGGCAATGTTAAACCAAGAACTGGTTGTTTCCAGTAAATAAGTAGGCTCTCTTCATTATCGAAAATACATTCTCGACAGAAGAAACTCTTAAACATAAAAAGTTAGAAACAAGCTTTACAGAATAGATTCAATTTGCTGACGATAGTTTTGTGTGCATACAATAATTTATGATAAACATGCTCAACGTTCTATTTATAATTTTTATTTCTTTGATAACCCATAAATAACTTGGGGTCCGTTTCATTTAAAAAAGGGGGTAGACACAAAAGACATTTATCGCTTCCATTATTTTGAGTAAGATCCGTAGCACATTGGAAGTGAAATACATTTTTCCATATCATTTGCATATGCGAAGAAAGTGTTAAAACCTACGGCAGCTGGAACATATATCTCTCTTTCTTTTTTTCTCTCACTCTTTCAAACTTCAATCCAGCACTTTTGCATCCAATTAATACTGCCTTTTCGTATTCAAATGTGTATTTTTCTTATGCAAGACAGGGCAAGTTAAAAATTTTAATTTTTATTTGAGGAGACTTGGGGTCTCCTCAAATGCAAATTCTTTTTTTTCTCTAAAACGTGCAACGCCTAGACTCTTAGCAAAAAGGGTTACATTTTCCCATGGTGGGGATTCCTTTTTCATAAGAAAAGTGTACGTATAATCTAGGGTACTTTTGAATATGCAACACAGAATAAAATCACCATTTCCACCATACCCTAACACCCGGAGGGTGGGATAGGGAGGGATTATCGCTGAGACTTGTCCAAAGGAACTCCGTACTGGATATTGTGACAAACTGAGATAGATAATTTTACATTTTTGTTATTTACACCCCTTTCACAAGCTACGGGCCTGTGTGCAAAACCAAATAACACATTTACATGTCAAGGCAAATAGCAAAACTTTTGGGCAATTCATCCTGCATGTTTAGATTCTTAATAGCTCTGTGGAGTGGATCATTAAACGTATCTGTCTTCAACATGACTAAGACGAAATATTATTAGGTTTACAGAAACTTGTGGGATGAAAGGCATAACAACAAATTTGAAGTCACCTTGCCCCCAACTCCCAAAAAACTACCCCCGAAAGTGTTAACTCGATTCCTAGTAGTGAGATAAAGCAGGGTAGACCTACCGAAACTTTAACTTTGAAATACTTCTAAAAGAGAGAAAATCCACAGACCCTTCCACCTATTAAAAATTTAAGGCCCAATTAACCCAAGCCTAAGAGTCCTGGTGAGTTTTAATTTAGAAAACGAAGGAAGTTACTTTAAAAAAAATATTTGCGAAAAATGAAAAGAAAAGCCCCATACAAAAATCAGAGACGAATGAAAATTTCATAGGCAGCGCAATAGCGCCCCGCACTTAACCCCTCCCTCTTTACACTAAAGTTTTAAATTTTATCAAAATTATTTAAAAACAATTGCTGGAACACAAAGGATTGAGGATCCACAGACGCTTTCACCTATTCAAAATTTAAAGTCCAATTGACCCCACCCTAAGAGCTCTGGTGAGTTTTAATTTAGAAAATGAAGAAGTTACTTTGAAAAAAAAAAAACGTTTGCGAAAATGAAAAAAGTCCCATATAAAAATCAGAGACAAATTAAAATTTCATAGGCAGCGTAATAGCGCCCCACACTTACCCCTCCCTCTTTACGCTAAAGTTTGAAATTTTATTAACATTATTTAAGAACAATTGCTGGAATACAAATGATTGAGGATACAACAGATTTGATTCCTCCGTGAGAACAAATAAATCTGTGATATTCTTGTGGCAAAAAAAAAAAGCAAAATTCCACATTTTTGTAAAAAGGAGCTTAATTTGCTGAATCTAACAGTGTGATTTTCATTATGATTACTTTCGGTTTGGGGGAGTTTTCCCAGTTTTTCAAAGATCAAGCAAATTTCATCAGGCTCGTGGCATTTGATGCGTAGCATTAAACTTAATCGGCCAGTAGTAACCTAGATTATATTTCTAGCAGACTATGTTCCTTCCGATGTATTTCCACCACTTTACGTTCCCTGACACCTTTCCATGGCAGATTACCAGACTGATTATTGCTATTGTTGTCAATTGAATATAGAATTATACAAAACCTACCAGACATGTTTCTGGGCCAAGCAGACAAGTTTCTGGGTCAACTATAAGTTTCTGTGGTTTGGTGGGTATAGTCTGGTTTAGTTTTTCAAAGAGAGTGAGTATTTGACATTTTTGCAAAAAGGGATAAGGAATTCGCAAATTGGACACTATGAACGATATTAATTAATGTTTTGAATAATAGGAGTGTGAATGATTCTAATTAGTGATTGGATTGTATGATGGTGGAGAAAAAAAAGGATTAAACTGATTAACAGTTAAGGTAACCCCGAACGGGTTGTTAACTCAGGTAATTTGTTATAAATTTGAAACAACATCAGTCTATGAAAATGGCTAACGACGATAGAATGACATTGTGAGTTGACCTAGCTTTACCTCTCCGATGTGTCAATTTTGGAGGGAAAATCAAAAATACTCAGAATAGAAAATAAACGGGATCTGCCTCAAGGGCAAGGCTCAGAGGCCCTTCGTTCCCCAATTTCTGAGGGCAGGGGAGGGGGGAGGGTCAATTTTGGAGGGAAAACCAAAAATGCTCAGAATCAAAAATAAATGGGATCTGCCTCAAAGGCAAGGCTCAGAGGCCCTTCGTTCCCCAATTTCTGAGGGCAGGGGAGGGAGGGGGGGGGGGTCAATTTTGGAGGGAAAACCAAAAATGCTTAGAATCGAAAATAAATGGGATCTGCCTCAAGGGCAAGGCTCAGAGGCCCTTCGTTCCCCAATTTCCGAGGGCAGGGGAGGGGGGGAGGGTCAATTTTGGAGGAAAACCAAAAAATGCTCAGAATCAAAAATAAATGGGATCTGCCTCAAGGGCAAGGCTCAGAGGCCCTTCGTTCCCCAATTTCTGAGGGCAGGGGAGGGGGGAGGGTCAATTTTGGAGGGAAAACCAAAAATGCTCAGAATCGAAAATAAATGGGATCTGCCTCAAGGGCAAGGCTCAGAGGCCCCTCCTTCCTCCATTTCTGAGGGCAGGGGAGAGGGGGAGTCAATTTTGGAAAGAAAACCAAAAATACTCAGAATCGAAAATAAACGGGATCTGCCTCAAGGGGAAGGCTCAGAGGCCCCTCCTTCCTTCATTTCTGAGGGCAGGGGGGGGAGGGGAATCAATTTTGGAGGGAAAACCAAAATACTCAGAATCGAAAATAAACGGGATATGCCTCAAGGGGAAGGCTCAGAGACCCTTCGTTCCCCCATTTCTGAGGGCAGGGGAGGGGGGAGGTCAATTTTGGAGGGAAAACCAAAAATACTCAGAATCGAAAATAAACGAGATCTGCCTCAAGGGGAAGGCTCAGAGGCTCTTCGTTCCCACATTTCTGAGGGCAGGGGAGGGGGAAGGGGTCAATTTTGGAGGGAAAACCAAAAATGCTCAGAATCGAAAATAAATGGGATCTGCCTCAAGTGCAAGGCTTAGAGGCCCTTCGTTCCCCAATTTGTGAGGGCAGGGGAGGGGGGAGGGTCAATTTTGGAGGGAAAACCAAAAATGCTCAGAATCGAAAATAAATGGGATCTGCCTCAAGGGCAAGGCTCAGAGGCCCCTCCTTCCTCCATTTCTGAGGGCAGGGGGAGAGGGGGAGTCAATTTTGGAGGGAAAACCAAAACTACTCAGAATCGAAAATAAACGGGATCTGCCTCAAGGGGAAGGCTCAGAGGCCCTCCTTCCTCCATTTCTGAGGGCAGGGGGAGGGGGAGTCAATTTTGGAGGGAAAACCAAAAATACTCAGAATCGAAAATAAACAGGATCTGCCTCAAGGGGAAGGCTCAGAGACCCTTCGTTCCCCCATTTCTGAGGGTAGGGGAGGGGAGGTCAATTTTGGAGGGAAAATCTTGAAGTCACTTCTTGGATACACAATACAGAAATTTCATTAAAGACACTATGAAAAAATTGTAAGTAAGTAGCAAATTCTTTCTTGAATTCACCTGCTGGATAAACAAAAAGACATTTCGTTTAAGAAATTATGACAACATTCTAAGTAAGTAACAAACTCTTTATTGTTTTCACGTCTTAGATACACGATGTAGAAGTTTAATTCAAGAAATTATGAAAAAATTCTCAGTAAGTAACAATTTCTTTCTTGAAGTCAACTCTTGGATACACAATACGGAAATTTCATTCAAGAAATTATGAAAAAATTTGTAAGTAAGTAACGAACTTATTATTGATTTCACCTCTTGGATATACAGTACAGATACTTCATTCAATAAATTATGAAAAAATCGCAAGTAAGTAACAAACTCTTTATTGTGTTTTCACCTCTTGGATATACAATGCGGATATTTCATTCAATAAATTATGAAAAAATTGTAAGCAAGTAACAAACTCTTTCCTGAAGTCACCTCTTGGATACACAATGCAGAAACTTCATTTAAGAAACTATGAAAAAATTGTAAGTAAGTAAGTAACAAATTCTTTCTTGAAGTCTCCTCTTGGATAAGTTAACTTTAGTATTTCATGGTTTGACGTGCCTGAAATCATGAATTAGAATACTTAATTAGCTGTTTGGGTTTTCAGACCTAGTTTTTTAGTTTTTTAGATTTTCGTGGGTGTTAGGTTCCTGGGGTTTATTATTTGAGAAGTTAACTTTAGTATTTCGTGATTTGACGTGCCTGAAATCATGAATTAGAATAGTTAATTAGCTGTTTGGGTTTTCAGACATAGTTTTTTTAGATTTTCATGGGTGTTAGGCTCCTGGGATTTATTATTTGATAAGTTAACTTCAGTATTTCATGGTTTGACTTGCCTGAAATCATGAATTAGAATATTTAATTGACTGTTTGGGGATTTTCAGACCTAGGTTTTTTAGGTTTTCGTGGGTGTTTGTTTCCTGGAGTTTATTATTTGAGAAGTTAACTTTAGTATTTTGTGGTTTTACGTGCCTGAAATCATGAATTAGAATAGTTAATTGGCTGTTCGGGTTTTCAGACCTAGTTTTTTAGATTTTCGTGGGTGTTAGGTTCCTGGGATTTATTATTTGAGAAGTTAACTTTAGTATTTCATGGTTTGACTTGCCTGAAATCATGAATTAGAATATTTAATTGGCTGTTTTGGGATTTTCAGACCTAGGTTTTTTAGGTTTTCGTGGGTCTTTGTTTCCTGGAGTTTATTATTTTGAGAAGTGAACTTTAGTATTTTGTGGTTTTACGTGCCTGAAATCATGAATTAGAATAGTTAATTAGCTGTTTGGGCTTTCAGACCTAGTTTTTTAGATTTTCGTGGGTGTTAGGTTCCTGGGATTTATTATTTTAGAAGTTAACTTTAGTATTTCATGGTTTGACTTGGCTGAAATCATGCATTAGAATATTTAATTGGCTGTTTGGGGATTTTCAGACCTAGGGTTTTCAGGTTTTCGTGTATGTTTGACTCCTGGGATTTATTATTTGAGAAGTTAACTTTAGTATTTTGTGGTTTTACGTGCCTGAAATCATGAATTAGAATAGTTAATTAACTGTTTGGGTTTTCAGACCTACGTTTTTTAGATTTTCGTGGGCGTATCTGATGAAATTATTTAGGTCGTATGATCAATTTAATTTATTTTTTAATGCACTAGTTTTTCAGTAAGGACATTCGATATCCTAAAAGTGTTTAATTCAAACTTTTACCTTGACCATCGATGTTGTTAGCAGAATTTCAAAAGGATCATTTATGAATGCTGGCGTATCTGATGAAATAATTTAGATCGTATGATCAATTTAATTTTTAATGCAGTGATTTCACCTCTTGGATATACAGTACAGATACTTCATTCAAGAAATTATGAAAAAATCGCAAGTAAGTAACAAACTCTTTATTGTTTTCACCTCTTGGATATACAATGCGGATATTTCATTCAATAAATTATGAAAAAATTGTAAGCAAGTAACAAACTCTTTCCTGAAGTCACATCTTGGATACACAATGCAGAAACTTCATTTAAGAAACTATGAAAAAATTGTAAATAAGTAAGTAACAAATTCTTTCTTGAAGTCACCTCTTGGATGCACAATGCAGAAAATTTCATTAAAGAAATTATGAAAAAATTGTAAGTAAGTAGAAAATTCTTTCTTGAATTCACTTGCTGGATAAACAAAAAGACATTTCGTTCAAGAAATTATGACAAAATTCTAAGTAAGTAACAAACTCTTTCTTGAAGTTACCTCTTGGATACACAATGCAGAAATGTCATTTTAGAAATTATGAAAAAATTGTAAGCAAGTAACAAACTCTTTCCCGAAGTCACCTCTTGAATACACAATGCAGAAACTTCATTTAAGAAACTATGAAAAAAAATTGTAAGTAAGTAAGTAACAAATTCTTTCTTGAAGTCACTTCTTGAATACACAATACAGAAATTTCATTAAAGAAACTATGAAAAAATTGTAAGTAAGTAGCAAATTCTTTCTTGAATTCACCTGCTGGATAAACAAAAAGACATTTCGTTCAAGAAATTATGACAAAATTCTAAGTAAGTAACAAACTCTTTATTGTTTTCACGACTTAGATACACGATGTAGAAATTTAATTCAAGAAATTATGAAAAAATTCTCAGTAAGTAACAATTTCTTTCTTGAAGTCAACTCATGGATACACAATACGGAAATTTCATTCAAGAAATTATGAAAATATTTGTAAGTAAGTAACAAACTCTTTATTGATTTCACCTCTTGGATATACAGTACAGATACTTCATTCAATAAATTACGAAAAAATCGCAAGTAAGTAACAAACTCTTTATTGTTTTCACCTCTTGGATATACAATTCGGAAATTTCATTCAATAAATTATGAAAATTTGTAAGCAAGTAACAAACTCTTTGAAGTCACCTCTTGGATACACAATACAGAAATTTCATAAAAGAAATTATGAAAAAAATTGTAAGTAAGTAGCAAATTCTTTCTTGAATTCACCTGCTGGATAAACAAAAAGACATTTCGTTCAAGAAATTATGACAAAATTCTAAGTAAGTAACAAACTCTTTATTGTTTTCACGACTTAGATACACGATGTAGAAATTTAATTTCAAGAAAAATGAAAAAATTCTCAGTAAGTAACAATTTCTTTCTTGAAGTCAACTCTTGGATACACAATACGGAAATTTCATTCAAGAAATTATGAAAATATTTGTAAGTAAGTAACAAACTCTTTATTGATTTCACCTCTTGGATATACAGTACAGATACTTCATTCAATAAATTATGAAAAAATCGCAAGTAAGTAACAAACTCTTTATTGTTTTCACCTCTTGGATATACAATGCGGATATTTCATTCAATAAATTATGAAAAAATTGTAAGCAAGTAACAAACTCTTTCCTGAAGTCACCTCTTGGATACACAATGCAGAAACTTCATTTAAGAAACTATGAAAAAATTGTAAGTAAGTAAGTAACAAATTCTTTCTTGAAGTCTCCTCTTGGATACACAATACAGAAATTTCATAAAAGAAATTATGAAAAAAAATTGTAAGTAAGTAGCAAATTCTTTCTTGAATTCACCTGCTGGATAAACAAAAAGACATTTCGTTCAAGAAATTATGACAAAAATTCTAAGTAAGTAACAAACTCTTTATTGTTTTCACGACTTAGATACACGATGTAGAAATTTAATTCAAGAAATTATGAAAAAATCCTCAGTAAGTAACAATTTCTTTCTTGAAGTCAACTCATGGATACACAATACGGAAATTTCATTCAAGAAATTATGAAATATTTGTAAGTAAGTAACAAACTCTTTATTGATTTCACCTCTTGGATATACAGTACAGATACTTCATTCAATAAATTACGAAAAAATCGCAAGTAAGTAACAAACTCTTTATTGTTTTCACCTCTTGGATATACAATTCGGAAATTTCATTCAATAAATTATGAAAATTTGTAAGCAAGTAACCAACTCTTTGAAGTCACCTCTTGGATACACAATACAGAAATTTCATAAAAGAAATTATGAAAAAAATTGTAAGTAAGTAGCAAATTCTTTCTTGAATTCACCTGCTGGATAAACAAAAAGACATTTCGTTCAAGAAATTATGACAAAATTCTAAGTAAGTAACAAACTCTTTATTGTTTTCACGACTTAGATACACGATGCAGAAATTTAATTCAAGAAATTATGAAAAAAATTCTCAGTAAGTAACAATTTCTTTCTTGAAGTCAACTCTTGGATACACAATACGGAATTTTCATTCAAGAAATTATGAAAATATTTGTAAGTAAGTAACAAACTCTTTAATGATTTCACCTCTTGGATATACAGTACAGATACTTCATTCAATAAATTATGAAAAAATCGCGTGTAAGTAACAAACTCTTTATTGTTTTCACCTCTTGGATAAACAATACGGAAATTTCATTCAATAAATTATGAAAATTTGTAAGCAAGTAACAAACTCTTTCCTGAAGTCACCTCTTGGATACACAATGCAGAAACTTCATTTAAGAAAGTATGAAAAAATTGTAAGTAAGTAAGTAAGTAAGTAACAAATTCTTTCTTGAATTCGCCTCTTGGTTAAGCAAAAAAAAGTCATTTCATTCAAGAAATTATGACTAAATTCTAAATAAGTAACAAACCCTTTCTTGAATTCGCCATTGGGTTGCACAATACAGAAATTAAATTCAGGAAACTATGAAAAACATTGCAAAACAAACTCTTTCTCGAACTCGCTTCCTGGACAGACAATACAGCAATTTCACTCAAGAAATTATGAAAAAATTGTAAGTAAGTAGCAAACTGTTTCTTGAATTCTCCTCCTGGATGCACAATACAGATATTTCATTCAAGAAATTATAAAAAAAATTGTAAGTAAGTAACAAACTCTTTCTTGAATACACCTCTTGGATACCCAATACGGAAATTTCATTCAAGAAATTATGAGAAAATTCTAAGTAAGTAACAATCTCTTTTTTGAAGTCCCCTCTTGGATACGCAATACGATACGGAAATTTCATTCAAGAAATTATGAGAAAATTCCAGGTAAGTAACAATCTCTTTCTTGAAGTCCCCTCTTGGATACACAATAACGGATATTTTATTCAAGAAATTATAAAAAAAGGAAAGTAAGTAACAAACTCTTTATTGATTTCACCTCTTGGATACAAAAAAGACATTTCATTCAAGAAATTATGACAAAATTCTAAGTAAGTAAAAAAAACTCATTCTTGAATTCGCCGTTTGCATGCACAATACAGAAATCTCATTCTATGGGACCTCTACACGTGATTAAACACGTTTTGAAACTACATGCTATTTGCTTGCCTTTCCTTGGTACCTTTCCAAACGAGCGGGGATCCCCACTGGTTCCTACACATTGCAAAAAATTGAGCAGTACGAAAACTCCACGTTTTCAACCAGACTGTTTTTTTAGACAACACCCATTTTTTTTAGGGGTTTTTTAGACAACACCCATTTTTTTAGGGGTCAATCAGAGACAGCGGAGATTGCTCAATATACGATAACTTGATTGGTGATTGGTTACACACCGCAGCGGCGCATACATAGTGAGAGAGACATGCAAAGTCGACATAGCTTTATTTCATTTTTTAAGGTTAATTTAGACGAGGTTACGTGCGCGCACGTAACCTCGTCTAAATTAACCTTAAAAAATGAAATAAAGCTATGTCGACTTTGTATGTCTCTCTCACTATGTATGCGCCGTTGCGGTGTGTAACCAATCACCAATCAAGCTATCGTATATTGAGCAATCTCCGCTGTCTCTGATTGACCCCTAAAAAATGGGTTTTGTCTAAAAAAACCCTAAAAAAATGGGTGTTGTCTAAAAAACCAGTCTGGTTGAAAACGTGGAGTTTTCGTACTGCTCACTTTTTTGCAATGTGTAGGAACCAGTGGGGAATCCCTGCTCGTTTGGAAAGGTACCAAGGAAAGATAAGCAAATAGCATGTAAGTTCAAAACGTGTTTAATCACGTGTAGAGGTCCCATAGAATGAAATTTCTGTATTGTGCATGCAAACGGCGAATTCAAGAATGAGTTTTTTTTACTTACTTAGAATTTTGTCATAATTTCTTGAATAAAATGTCTTTTTTGTATCCAAGAGGTGAAATCAATAAAGAGTTTGTTACTTACTTTCCTTTTTTTATAATTTCTTGAATAAAATATCCGTATTGTGTATCCAAGAGGGGACTTCAAGAAAGAGATTGTTACTTACCTGGAATTTTCTCATAATTTCTTGAATGAAATTTCCGTATCGTATTGCGTATCCAAGAGGGGACTTCAAAAAAGAGATTGTTACTTACTTAGAATTTTCTCATAGTTTCTTGAATGAAATTTCCGTATTGGGTATCCAAGAGGTGTATTCAAGAAAGAGTTTTGTTACTTACTTACAATTTTTTTATAATTTCTTGAATGAAATATCTGTATTGTGCATCCAGGAGGAGAATTCAAGAAACAGTTTGCTACTTACTTACAATTTTTTCATAATTTCTTGATTGAAATTGCTGTATTGTCTGTCCAGGAAGCGAGTTTGAGAAAGAGTTTGTTTGCAATGTTTTTCATAGTTTCCTGAATTAAATTTCTGTATTGTGCAACCCAGTGGCGAATTCAAGAAAGGGTTTGTTACTTATTTAGAATTTTGTCATAATTTCTTGAATGGAATGACTTTTTTTTGCTTATCCAAGAGGCGAATTCAAGAAAGAATTTGTTACTTACTTACTTACTTACAATTTTTTCATGCTTTCTTAAATGAAGTTTCTGCATTGTGTATCCAAGAGGTGACTTCAGGAAAGAGTTTGTTACTTGCTTACAAATTTTCATAATTTATTTAATGAAATTTCCATATTGTATATCCAAGAGGTGAAAACAATAAAGAGTTTGTTACTTACTGGCGATTTTTTTCATAATTTATTGAATGAAGTATCTGTACTGTATATCCAAGAGGTGAAATCAATAAAGAGTTTTTTACTTACTTACAAATATTTTCATAATTTCTTGAATGAAATTTCCGTATTGTGTATCCAAGAGTTGACTTCAAGAAAGAAATTGTTACTTACTGAGAATTTTTTCATAATTTCTTGAATTAAATTTCTACATCGTGTATCTAAGTAGTGAAAACAATAAAGAGTTTGTTACTTACTTAGAATTTTGGCATAATTTCTTGAACGAAATGTCTTTTTGTTTATCCAGCAGGTGAATTCAAGAAAGAATTTGCTACTTACTTACAATTTTTTTCATAATTTCTTTTATGAAATTTCTGTATTGTGTATCCAAGAGGTGACTTCAAAGAGTTTGTTACTTGCTTACAAATTTTCATAGTTTATTGAATGAAATTTCCGTATTGTATATCCAAGAGGTGAAAACAATAAAGAGTTTGTTACTTCCTTACAATTTTTTCATAGTTTCTTTAATGAAATTTCTGTATTGTGTATCCAAGAAGTGACTTCAAGATTTTCCCTCCAAAATTGACCTCCCCCCTCCCCTACCCTCAGAAATGGGGGAACGAAGGGTCTCTGAGCCTTCCCCTTGAGGCAGATCCCGTTTATTTTCGATTCTGAGTATTTTTGGTTTTCCCTCCAAAATTGACTCCCCCTCCTCCCTGCCCTCAGAAATGGAGGAAGGAGGGGCCTCTGAGCCTTCCCCTTGAGGCAGATCCCTTTTATTTTCAATTCTGAGTATTTTTGATTTTCCCTCCAAAATTGACTCCCCCCTCCCCTGCCCTCAGAAATTGGGGAACGAAGGGCCTCTGAGCCTTGCCCTTGAGGCAGGTCCCATTTATTTTCGATTCTGAGCATTTTTGGTTTTCCCTCCAAAATTGACCCCCTCCCCCTCCCCTGCCCTCAGAAATGTGGGAACGAAGGGCCTCTGAGCCTTCCCCTTGAGGCAGATCTCGTTAATTTTCGATTCTGAGTATTTTTGGTTTTCCCTCCAAAATTGACCTCCCCCCTCCCCTGCCCTCAGAAATGGGGGAACGAAGGGTCTCTGAGCCTTCCCCTTGAGGCAGATCCCGTTTATTTTCGATTCTGAGTATTTTTGGTTTTCCCTCCAAAATTGACTCCCCCTCCCCCCTGCCCTCAGAAATGGAGGAAGGAGGGGCCTCTGAGCCTTCCCCTTGAGGCAGATCCCGTTTATTTTCGATTCTGAGTATTTTTGGTTTTCCCTCCAAAATTGACTCCCCCTCTCCCCTGCCCTCAGAAATGGAGGAAGGAGGGGCCTCTGAGCCGTGCCCTTGAGGCAGATCCCATTTATTTTCGATTCTGAGCATTTTTGGTTTTCCCTCCAAAATTGACCCTCCCCCCTCCCCTGCCCTCAGAAATTGGGGAACGAAGGGCCTCTGAGCTTGCCCTTGAGGCAGATCCCATTTATTTTCGATTCTGAGCATTTTTGGTTTTCCCTCCAAATTGACCCTCCCCCCTCCCCTGCCCTCAGAAATTGGGGAACGAAGGGCCTCTGAGCCTTTCCCTTGAGGCAGATCCCATTTATTTTCGATTCTGAGCATTTTTGGTTTTCCCTCCAAAATTGACCCCCCCCCTCCCTCCCCTGTCCCCAGAAATTGGGGAACGAAGGGCCTCTGAGCCTTGCTCTTGAGGCAGATCCCGTTTATTTTCTATTCTGAGTATTTTTGATTTTCCCTCTAAAATTGACACATTGGAGAGGTAAAGCTAGGTCAACTCACAATGTCATTCTATCGTCGTTAGCCATTTTCATAGACTGATGTTGTTTCAAATTTATAACAAATTACCTGAGTTAACAACCCCTTTGGGGTTACCTTAACTGTTAATCAGTTTAATCCTTTTTTTTTCTCCACCATCATACAATCCAATCACTAATTAGAATCATTCACACTCCTATTATTCAAAACATTAATTAATATCGTTCATAGTGTCCAATTTGCGAATTCCTTATCCCTTTTTGCAAAAATGTCAAATACTCACTCTCTTTGAAAAACTAAACCAGACTATACCCACCAAACCAGACTATACCCACCAAACCAGATTATACCCACCAAACCAGAGAAACTTATAGTTGACCCAGAAGCTTGTCTGCTTGGCCCAGAAACATGTCTGGTAGGTTTTGTATAATTCCATATTCAATTGACAACAATAGCAATAATCAGTCTGGTAATCTGCCATGAAAGGTGTCAGGGAACGTAAAGTGGTGGAAATACATCGGAAGGAACATAGTCTGCTAGAAATATAATCTAGGTTACTACTTCGGCCTTATATCTTTGGAATCAGAATAAAAAACTTATTCTTTTGAGTTTTGGTGTATTAATTATTATCAAAATTTCTATTTTGGAGTTTTGTTGCTATTGGCCTGATAGATTCTTTACTTACAGATCGTTATCATAAACTGTTTGATTGTACACCATATATTCTACATGTATGTCGGAACATAGATAGAATTTCCTTATTCTTTCTTTTCTTCATTCTTTTTATTTGTCTAAATTTCCCTTGTAATTTTTAATAAATCCAAAATTTTGGGACTTTAAGAAATGAGCATCAGTATATATTTTTCTGTAAATTCCAATTCATCTGTTCTCTTTAGTTTTCTTCATTATTATGCTTGGTTATTAGTTGATTATTAGTTTTTTTGGTTATTTGACATATTTTCTTTTGCTTTTTATGTAATGAGAAACAAAAACGTGTAGCTCAAAATGAAATTTATTTCAGTAAAGTGGATATCGCCTTCTGGTCTTGTCAAGAACTGCATGTAGTCAAAAAGCTTCACGAAAATTAATTAAAAAACAATTTCCGAAAAAACTGTTTTAAAGAAAGTAAAGGTCATATTGAACTTAAGATTTGAAGAAGAATAAACAAATTTTAAAACGAGTAAATTTTAAATTGAATATGCAAATCAAGCTTTAAATGAACAAAAATCACTGCAAACAAGAGTTTGGGTTTTTGCCTCCTTCTCTCACTGTGAAAGTCTAACACCTACTGCGTCATTGGCGCTTTACTGAAAACCATATGCGTCTTACAGTCTTGGAAAGCATGCCTAATGTGTTAGGTACAGTTATTCTGCATGTTATTTAGTAAGAATTGTTTTTTAACTTCACACTGTCCAAACACTTTAAATTACTGTCCAAATACTGGGTTGGTCGTATAAACTCTAGAGGAAGCTCATTTGATTGGAAACTGAGAGCTCTAGTTCTCTTTTTAAGAGCTTAAAGTGTATGAATCGAAAGTCAAAAATATTTTTCTATGGAAGTGTAAATGAAACCCAAAACGAACATAAATTAAATAAACAATCATGGCAAACAAATATACGATAGGTTCTAATATCAATGAATAAATAAATCTTATAACAAGTGAAACTTAAATGGAATATAAAAATCAAGCTTGAAACGAACAAAAATCACTACAAACAAGAATTTGGGTTTTTTCCTTCTTTAAGTGTAAAAGTATAAAACCTACTGCATCATTGATGCTTTACTGAAAACGGATTACATCTTCTTTTATATTTCGAATTATTTTCTTAGAAACGCATTATTTCCTTTTATATTTTTACTTATCTATTTTTATTTTTATTCAGTTATTTTTTTATTTATCTATTTTTTCATATATATATATATATATATATATATATATAGGCTATAGTTTATTTATTTTTGGTTTATTTATAACAGTTTTAATTAAATAGTTGAGGTTTAAGTAAATAGTTGAGTTAATAGATAAGAAGTTACGTGGACTTTCATGTGACAGCAAACCCTCATAGATTTTCTCCAGCGCGAAAGTGTTGTTTAATTTATTTATTTGTCGGTGAATGAAGAATGATAAACTTATGAACTATATTATGATGAGCTCTCAGCAACTAATATCAATATACATCAAATATTCGGTTTAATTTTATAAGTTCTTTCCAAGACTGTCCAAGACAAATATAGTTTCACTACAAACAAGAGTTTGAATACTACCCCCCTCCCTAACTGTAAAAGTCTAAGGCCAACTGCGTCATTGGTGCTCTACTGAAAACGAATTGAATTACAAACACTCTCTTTTCTAGTTATTACAGCATTTAAAATGAAAGTAAACATTACAGCGAAATAAGATTTTGAACTGATCAACAATTAATATCGCTATAAATAAAATGTTCAGTTTGATTTTATTTGTACTTTTCAAGACTGTTCAAGACACATAGTTTTCAGTAAAGCACCAATGACGAAGTAGGTTTTAGACTTTTATACTGAGAGAAGGGGGCAAAACCCAAACTCTTGTTTGCAGTGATTTTTATTCGTTTTAAGCTTGATTTGCATATTCAAGTTAAGTTTCACTCGTTTTAAGATTTATTTATTCATTTAAATTAGTACCAAGGTTTTTTTTCGCTATGATTGTTAATTTAATTTCTGTCCCTTTTGGTTTCATGTATATTTCAATAGCAATTTTTTTTTCATTTTAAGCTTGATTTGCATATTCAATTTAAGCTTTACTCGTTTTAAGGTTTCTTTATTCATTTATATTATTACCTATTGTTTTTTTTTTTCTATGATTGTTTATCTAGTATCTGTTCGTTTTGGGTTTTATTTGTTCTTAGCAGAAGTTTCTGGTCTTTTTGAGTTTGAGTTATTGTAGGCTTTCTATTTCTTGAATAAAAAAATAAAAAGCTCCCATGATTTTTAGAATAAAAAATTGTTAATATTTTTTGTGCGCGGGGGGGAGGGGAGAGGGCAATGAATGGAAGGCTAGTGTTCAGCTCCCATTATTTTAGGAATAAAATACAGTTAATAATTTTTGCTTTTCGGGGGGTTGGGCCATGGAAGGAGGGCCAGGGGTCAGCTCCTATGATTTTAGAATCTTTAATAAGCAGGGGGGGGGACCATAGAGGGAGAGGTCATGGGTCACCTCTCTTGATTTTGGAATAAAATATCATCAATAATTTTTTTCGGGTGTATGGGGTTTGGGCCATGGAGGATGGTTCAGGGGTCAGTTCCAATGGTTTTGGAATAAAATATCGTTAATAAGTCTTTTTAGGGGGCTCGGGCCATGCAGGGAGGGCTAGGGGTCAGCTTCCATAGTTTTCGAACACACCCAGAGTAAAAAAAGTTCTCCCTTTTTCTAATGGTAAATCTTGCATATGGAAAAGGACAAATTGCATAATTTATAGTCCTTGCCCCAGGGATGTGGGAGGCTTTACATCCCCAGGAGACATAGTTGCTAGGCCCTTTAAATATTTGAAACAAAATTTACTTTTTTAAAGTTGTTACTATTGTTTAACAGGAGGGGGGATCTTAACAGGCAAGGAGAGGGGGACTGGTTGCCCTCCAATCACTCTTCAACATCCCCCATCCCCCTAATGCCCTGAAAGTTTCAACTTAATGCTCTAAGCCGTTCCTTGGATGTTTCTAGTACGATCTTTTCACAACTAGCATGTACATAGTGTATTTTGATTGCGTTCAGCATCCCTCTCAAAAGACTTGGGGGCATGTACAATCCCCATTGACACAGGTATCTGACCTTGAGACTATTTTGAACAAAATGGGTATTTCAAGATCTTGATCGGAAATTTTTGAAAGGAGGGCAGCTAAAACAAGCATGCGAGGGGCTGGCAGGCCTCCAACCACTTTTCAACATCTCCCTCAACATACCCTGAAAGTTTCAAGTTAATGCACTCAGTCATTCACAAGGTATTGCAGATCCGCCTAGTTGATAAACCGGATATACCTAGTGCCTTTGGATCTAGTTTAACATGCCCTCAAGATTCTCCGAAGTTTCAGCTTTATACATCTATCCGTTTTGGGTATACCCAAAGTCAAACATTTTTCACTTTTCCTAATGACCAATCCTGCATGTAAATATTGAGCGAATAGCAAAATTTACAGTCCTTGCCTTGGGGTTGTGGGGGTATGCCATCCCTGGAAGCATAGTTATTATACCTTTTAACTAGTTTTTAACAACATAACGATTTCAAAATTCTGATTGGATTTGAGGATGGGGAAAAGTAAGCAGGGAGGGGGTGGGGGCTGGTTGCCCTTAATTCACTCTTCAATATTCCCTTAACATACCTTAAAAGCTTGAAATAAATATGCTAAGCCATTCCTTAGATCTTGCTGATATTTCCTTTTGACAACCAGAAAGCGCATAGTGTTGTTGTTTGATTGTGTTCGGCATTCCTCTCAACATTTCTTTAAGTTTCACTCTAATGCCTTAAGCGTTTTTGGAGATCCAGGATCAAATATGCCCTCTTTTTCCAGTACAAAATCTTAAAAAATCTATCTAAAAAAAATCTAATCTCAAAATCTATATATTAACAATGAGCAACTTCCATATCTTACAACCCTTGCCGCTAGGACGGTGGATCGTTTCGTCAACCCCGAAGTCATGGTTATTTGATTTTTGGACTATTTTGGAAAAAAACGGTTACTTTCAGAATTATGATGGGATACATTTTTGAAAAAAATGCGTTGGAGGGTGTCTGATTGCCCTCTAATTAGTTTTGACTCTTAAAAAGGGCACTAGAACCTTCGATTTTGAATCACATGAACCCCCTTGGACTTTTATACGATCACCCCTTCCATATGAAATGCTTCTGGGAATAAACCGATAAAACATTAAAATTCTGTCAGCATTCCAAGCTACACTCAAGGGGTTTTTGCTTACAGGAAACAGTTTCCGCGTTATGAATGACTTTGGGAGTAATACTGTCAAAGCTCTTAGACGAGGATCGACTCTTAGACAAAAGTTTTGCACGGTATCTTCATTGTCCATTATACGCATTCTTGGAAGGTGGCTTTGAATCTTCTGATGGGGCCAAAGACGTCGAAACAGTTAATGAAAACAATTCAGATGACCTTTCTAATTCTCGTTCAAAAACTCGGCAAGTGAAGAAAGCTATTCTGACCAACCCGACAAAAATTATGCAGTGCTTATAGAAGAGAATGAAAGAAGCCATAACAATAGAAGAGTGGGAATCTGGCAGTCGGTCAAAATGTGCGGATGTGACACGGGCTAACTGATCACACGTTAGGTTTATTCTACCATTGATAAAACTTGGAAAGCTACTCAGACAACTATGAATTTTCATAATTCAGCATGGTATTTGAAAAATATTGCAAAGAGAGTAGCTTTAGCTCTCATATCACTCTTGAAATGAAGGTGGGCCGGAATAGTACAAAGGAAAAAAGTGGAGTCTGCAAAAAGCAAAGGAAGCCTTTGCAATATTTTACGGTTAAAAACTAGCAGCGATTTCATTAGGAGTTCTTTAATTTTAACCAATGGCTGGATGTACTAGAAGCTATTACGGTGCTTGCTCCCTTATGGGATGCTATCGCAATGTTCAGTGCTTCTCCGTATTCAAATACGAGTCGGCCATAAATAGTTCTAAAGGGATTGGAGTTGTTTAGTAATATCAGAGCCAGTGTATTTATTTCGGTTTTTAGTGCGGTAAACCGCTCCTGGAACCTCTTTCTAAGGATCTTAAGGCAACTTCACGTGTAGAATTCCATGTTTATTTAGGACCTGCGACATTGAGAACATTTAGTCGTGAGTTTTACACTCAATAATTAGCTAAAAGAAAAAAAAGAATCACTAATATTGAAGATCGTATTCATAAACTAATTATGGCTCAAAAAGACGCTCCTAAAATTTTTGATATGCAGATAGGAAAAAAACGATTTGATTTAAAGCAAATGGTTTTCATACCTCTATTATAATAGCAGTTTATCTCTGAGGTCATCATTTTTTTGAAATAAATAAATCAGTACATGATGTTTCATGAAAATAGCCAACTACATCCTCAGTAATGGTAAATTGTATATGACGATTTATGGATATTAATCTTGATTTGCATATTTCATGGATTCAGTATACGCTCTTGTGGACGTCCATATATGTATTGTAGACACACTCTTTTCTTACAAATATTGTAATTTAGACTGAGGCAATATTTACGGCTTGGATAAACAGCGCACATAGAAAAGTATTCATTAAGACAAAACAGAATTAGACAGGGCGCAAAATTCTCTTTTTTTTATTATTTGGAATCGTAGGGGACAGAAATGTGTCTCTTTTTGTGCAATAGCAAATTAAGCAAAACCGATTTATTAGATTTTGGTAAAGTTATTAGCTCTTACATCATATGATTTTTTTTAGCACGATCTTTGATAGGATAGATAACGAAAAATACGTTATGTCCTATCCTAACTTTTTCATTTAATTAACCTATTTCATTACTTCAACCCTTCTCCCCCTTTCTGTGCCCAAGCAGAACCCCTGTTTACGCAACAGTGTCATGGTAAATTAACTTATATGGAACACTACATGTTATAAGAACTGCTTAGGCACGTACGCAAAATTTTTTCTTGGGGGTATACTAATAAAAACAAATTTTAATGATAATTTGGATAAGAAGTACGCAGAAACTTTTGAAAATTTAGCATCTCAGGAGACATCAGGCCCATCCACACCTATGTTCTCGAGGCTTTTCGTAATAGCCAGCCCCTTTTAATCCTGTGCACTAGGTATTTTTGCCTCTGCAGCTGTTTATGAGCTTTAATTCAGGTCAAAATGGATATTAAATTTACAAAAAGGAGCTATTCCTTACGCCACATATACCATGTCATTTCATGCCAGGGCAACTGCAACTTTCAGAAAAAAAAAAAAAAATTAAATCCAATGGGAAAAATAGCTGACTAGCTAATAGCTATTGAGTTTCAGGCCAGGAAAAATTCAATTTGATTTCTCAGGAAATACAGAGCTGTTCTTGTTCACAGAAAAGAGAGGATATTATTGTTTTTTCTTTAAAAAGAATTTTTTTTTTTTAATCTTTAAAAAAAATTCAAGAAATAAACCAAATATTAAAATGCATATTCAATGGTATATTCAAATGCATCATCTGACTTGGTTTGTTCTCCTCCCTTTTTGGCATGAGTTTTTTTTACTCCCCCCCCCCCCAAGTCTGCTGTAAATTTTAGTTCTTTGTAAGATGTTATTCTTCTTGGAGAATATGACGCCCAGGTTTCCCTCCTCATGATTGCACCTCTGTAATTAGCTATCAAATGAACAGGTTCATCAAACAGTTCGTGGTAACGAACTGTAAGTAAGGAGCGACCCGGCTCAATAGTAACCGAAACTCTAAAAAACGGAATTTTGATACCAGCAGATACATCAAAAGAATCGGATTTTTGATGCTGATTACAAATATATAAGTTTCATCAAATTTAGTCTAACCTGTCAAAAGTAGCGAGCCTGAAAAAAAATGTGCCTTATTTTTGCAAAAAAGGGGGAAATACTCCCTAAAAGTGATAAAACCTTAATGCAAATCAAAGCATCAGATTCAACGTAACAGAAAACCCTACTGTAGATGTTTCAAGCTCCTATCTGAAAAAATGTGGAATTTTGTATTTTTTCCCAGATGAAAGATTATGGATCCGTGTTTTTTTTTTTGTTATTTTTTTTTTCAGGGTGATTCTATCAATCCAGTAGTCCTAGAATATTGTGAGAGGGCTCATTTGAACGGAAATTAAAAGTTCTAGTGCCCTTCTTAAGTAACCAAAAAAATGGGAGGGCAACTTGCCCCCCTCCCAAGCTCATTTTTTTCCAAAATACACCAATAAAAATTTTTAAATAGCCATTTTATTCAGCATAGTCAAAATCTAATAAATATGTCTTTGAGGATGACATTGTTCCCCACAGTTTCCGGGGAAAGGGCTGCAAGCTATGAACATTGCCCATTGTTTGCATATCGTATTGGTTATTGGGAAGTATACAGACGTTTTCAGGAGGGATTTTTTTTCTGGTGGGGGGTCGGAGGAGGGGGTTACATGGGAGGATCTTTCCATGGAGGGTGTTTCCTTGGGGGAAGGGGCATTTCTATGAAGGGGCCCTTGATTTCCCTGCCTTATTTAAGTTTTTCAACTGAAAGTAAGGAGCAACATTAAAACTGAAAACGAACAGAAGTTATTGCGTATATAAGGGGATTCGCCCCCTAGTCACTACCTCGCTCTTTACGCTAAAGTTTTCTTAGTACTTTCAAAAGAGCTATCTATTCTAATTAAACAGCCTTTTTGATTCACGGATTTGTGATTCGAACAAAATTCGAGCTTTAGCGTACAGAGCAAGGTATTGACTAGGGGGCAAACCCCCTCATATACGTAATAATTTTCTGTTCGTATTAAGTTTTAATGTTGCTCCTTACTTTCAGCTGAAAAACTTGTTTTTTTGTGGCTATGAACCAAACTGATCGTGGTGACGAAGTCAAGGAACCACTTGGACCAATCGTAGACGAATCTATAAAAAATCTATCAAGCAGTTCGTGGTAACGAACTGTAAGTAAGGAGCGACCTGGCTCAATAGTAACCGAAACTCTAAATCAAGGAATTTTGATACAAATATATACATCAAAGGAAGATGATTTTTATACTGATTTTAAATATAGCCTACAAGTTTCATCAAGTATAGTCTAACTCATCAAAAGTTAAGAGCCTGAAAAAAGTTGCCCTATTTTCGAAAAAAAAGGGGGAAACCCTTTAAAATTCATAGAATGCTAATGAAAATCACACCATCAGATTCAGCATATCAGAGAACTCTACTGTACAGGTTTCAAGCTCCTATCTACACAAATGTGAAATTTGGTATTTTTTGCCAGAAGAAAGATCACGGATACGTGTCTATTTGTTTTTCTAATTTTTTTTTCAGGGGTCATCTTATCGACCCAGCGGTCCTAGAATTTCGTGAGAGGGCTCATTAGAGCAAAAATTAAAAGTTCTATTGCCGTTTTTAAGTGACCAAAGACATTGGAGGGCAACTAGGCCCCCTCCCACGCTCATTTCTTCCCAGAGTCATCGGATTAAAATTTTGAGATAGCCATTTTGCTCACTATAGTTGAAATATCTAATAATTATGTCTTTGAGGACGAATTAATCCCCCACAGTCCTCAGGGGAAGGGCTGCAAGCTAGAACTTTGCCCATTGTTTACATATAGTATTGGTTATCGGTAAGTATACAGACGTTTTCAGGGGAGGATTTTTGATAGGGGGAGGCTGGTCGGGGTATTGGGTTATGTGGGGGGATCTTTCCATGGAAGAATTTTTCACGGGGGAAGATAATTTCCATGAAGGGGATGTCGGGTTTCCCAGCATTATTTAAAAAACAATCAGAAATTAAATAAAAAACAAGCTTTTCCAACTGAAAGTAAGGAGTAACATTAAAACTTAAAACGAACAGAAAATTATTACGTATATGAGGGGGTTCGTCCCCTCCTCAATACCTCACTCTTTACGCTAAAGTATTTTTAATAATTCAAAAGAGCTATTTATTCTAATTAAACGGCCTTTGTGATTCAGGGTCATTCTTAAAGAATTGTAACAAAATTTGAACTTTAGTACAAAGAGCGAGGTATTGACGAGGGGGGGAACCCCGCATATTACCTATACGAGGAGTTTCACACCCTCGTTAATGCCTCGCTCTTTACGCTAAAGTTCGAATTTTGTTAAATAATGGCCCATATAAGTAATAATTTGTTTGTGTTATTTTCCGGCCAATCTTAGCATTTAATTTTACCTTGAGAAGCTTCATAACTATGATTTTTATGTGATAATAAACCAAAGATATTGTATGCCTTCGGCTTGTGCTTGTTATAAGATAAAAAAACAAGTCTTTTCCAACTGAAAGTAAGGAATAACATTAAAACTTAAAACGAACATAGATTATTACGTATATCTTTTAAAGATATGCAGTCGGGTTCATGGGAACCCGAATGCACTGATGTAAGTGGATGTAAATTTTTTAGGAGTTGCAATACAAGCTCAGGCTACTGGGCTTCATGCTTTTTTGTTTATTTTTTTTGTGAATAAATTATATCTCCATTGAAAAAAAAAAGAAAGATTGTTTCTTTCATTCATTTCAGATGTGAGAATTCCTCAACTTGTGACTTTCATTTTCATTAAAATAGTTTCGACCTCTTTGGCCGTTTTGTTACTATGCCTTACAAAATTATATCTGTAAATATCGCTAGTTTAAGTTACGTGGGATAATCTTTCCATGGGGATAATTTCTCGTGGGGAAGGGAATTTTCCGTGGAAGGGGATCTGGATTTCCGTACATTATTTAAAAAAACGATCAGTTATTAAACAAAAACAAGTTTTTTCAACTGGAAGTGAGAAGCAACATTAAAACTTAACATGAACAGGCAATATTACGTATATGAGATGGTTTGCCTCTCCTCAATAGCTCGCTCGAACGCTAAAGTTTATTTTTTAACTTTAAAAGAGGTTATTATTCTAATTAAACAGCCTTTGTGAGTCAGGAGTCATTCTTAAACAACTGGAGCAAAAATCAAACTTAGGTTACAAAGGCTGTTTAATTAGAATAATAACCTCTTTTAAAAGTTAAAAAATAAACTTTAGCGTTTGAGCGAGCTATTGAGGAGAGGCAAACCCTCTCATATACGTAATATTGCCTGTTCATGTTATTATTAGTTTAAAAAAGTACAATTAATATGCAAATTTTGTTTTAATTATTCATGTACTCTGAGTCAAATTCAAAACATGTATTAATTCAAAAACGCTCAGAAATTAAATAAAAAAACAAGTTTTTAACTGAAACTAAAGAGCGACATTAAAACTTAAAATGAACAGAAATTATTCCGCATATGAAAGGGGCTGTTCTCTGCTCAACACACCGCTCTTTTCGTTAAAGTTTTTTTTTTTTTTTTATAAAGCAGAGTGTGAGAAAGAGTCAAACTTTAGCTTAAAGAGCAGGGCGTTGAGCAGGAACAACAGTCCATGGGCGTACAGAAGGGGGCAGAGGGAGCATCTGCCCCCCGCCCTAGAACTCCCAATTTACACTAGATATGGCTGAAAAAGCGGATGGTTGAAAAAGCAGTTGAAAAAAGGTAGATGGTTTTGAAAAAGCTGGAAATAAACTGCTGGAATGACAGAATAAAAGTCACACAAGAAGCAATTATCCATAATGTCTTGGAAAGATTTAGCTATAATCTAAGAAGATTGATTAATGCTGAATCTTGTTGATGATTTATTATTTTTGGTGATTACTTATTAATAAAGATTTCATAGGTATGATAGAACTTGCAGGCAATGTAAGGTTTTTTGAACTGCCAATATAGCTTCAGTCCCCTGCCATGGGCGTAGGGGGGGCAGGAGGGGCAGCTGCCCCCCCCCCCCTAGACCTTCAAATTTACATTAGATATGGCTGAAAAAGCAGATAGTTGGAAAAGCAGTTGATAAAAGGCCCTCCATCACACTATCAACTGCCCCCCCCCTAGAAAATATGCTGCCTACGCCCATGTCCCCTGTCCTTCATCAAAGAATCGAATGCCCCCCCCCCTAGAGAAGAAGCTACGTATGCCCCTGGAACAGCCCATTTCACATATGGAATAATTTCTGTTCGTTTCAAGTTTTAATGTCGCTCCTTACTTTCAGTTACAAAAAAACTTATTTTTTTTATTTAATTTTGATAAGAGTTTATACGTTAAAAAATTGAATTTTTATGCTGGTTCGAAATATATTAATTCATCAACTCTAGAGTTACCCATCAAAAGCTACGACCCTGAAACAATTTAGCTGATTTTTGGAAGGGGGAGGAGACAAATGCAAACAGACATGTGATCTTAACGAAAATCACACAATCAGATTCTGCGTATCAGAGAAAACTTGTAGAGGTTTCTAACTTACATCTATAAAAATTCGCCTTTTTGAGGGTTCTGATTAGGATCGTGGAGTTTTTTTTTTGTTCTTTTTTACCGGAGTGATCATGTCGAACCAATGATCCTTTGACACTTGGTGAGGGTTTATTCGAAAGAAAATCAAGAGTTCTACTTTCCTTTTTGAGTTACCAAATGATTTTGCCACGCAAAATGATCTGCATTAGCTATTATAGGGGAAAGTCTATGGACCGTTTCGTAGGTGGGGGAGGGGTTGTCGCCTCAAAGAACATATTTTTACCTCAAGATATTCTAAATTTCTGCGATACTTCAGGCAAAAATAGAAGATGGTCCGAGGAGCAGGGAAGTAAAAACTAGTCTCTAACCTCCCTTCTTGGGATCTTGGATATACGTACTGCGGGTAATAGCACCGTTCTTATTACAGATTTTTTTTATAATTAACCTAAAAAAAACTTATTTCTCAAAAAAAAAATTTCAAAGAATGTAAAGGGCTCCATTAAACCAAAAATGAGCAGAAGTAAAGTCAAATAATCTTCAAAGGGTAAAACTACCACAAATCAGCATCAATAAATAAATGAAAACCAAAATGAACATAAATTACAATAAACAACCGAGTCAAACTCAAAACGAGCAAAATTGACATGGGTTGGGCTTAAAAACCCATGTCTTCTCAAGACCAGAGCATAATTTGAACTTTACAGAAAACAAAATACAAGTAGTAATCTAAGTTATACTTTGCCAAGGCCCCTGTACCAGACAGGTTTCTTGTGGGTATAATCTGGTTTGGTGGGTATAATCTGGTTTGGTGGGTACAGTCTGGTTTGGTGGGTATAATCTGGTTTGGTGGGTACAGTCTGGTTTGGTGGGTATAATCTGGTTTGATGGGTATAGTCTGGTATAGTTTTTCAAAGAGAGTGAGTATTTGACATTTTTGCAAAAAGGGATAAGGAATTCGCAAATTGGACACTATGAACGATATTAATTAATGTTTTGAATAATAGGAGAGTGAATGATTCTAATTAGTGATTGGATAATTTTTAACAAGAAATGACTGAAAAGTGTTTTGGATGAGATGGGATGATTGTGTACTGTATAATACACAAGTGATGGTTTGCACAGTGTTGTCAATTTTTAAATAATTTAGAAATAACGAAAAATTAACAAGAAATTGCTGAAAAGTGTTTTGAGGGAGTTGAGTTGCACGAGGGTTGAGTTGCACGAGGGTTCAGTTACATGCGGATTTAGTTACACGGGGATTAGTTAAATGGAGTCGAGTTGCACGATGGTTCAGTAGCACGGAGGTTCAGTTGTACGGGGTTTCGGTTATACAGGGGTTCAGTTACATGGGGGGGGGGGTTCAGTTGCACGGGGGTTTAGTTAAATGGGGCTTGAGTTGCACGGGGGTTGAGTTGCACGAGGGTTCAGTTGCACGGGGCGTTGAGTTACATGCGGATTCAGCTACACGGGTATTAGTTAAATGCGGTTGAGCTGCATAGTCTCGTTGGAAAAAATTGGAGTTCATACTTAAACAGTTCTATTAAGAGCTATTGCTATGGTAATGGCTCATTTTTGAATCAAAATTATGCTTTTCCGACTGAAGATACACATTTGAATCAGAAAATGTGAAAATGTATACAATTGAAACAGAGAAGTGTGTTTTGACGATATTTTCTATATTTTCGTCTGAAAAATAGGAGTTCACGCTTAAAAAGTTCTATTAAGAGCTATTTTTATGGAAATGCTTTTACAATCGGAAATGTTCGATTAACATTTGCAAAAAGGGGTAATGGGTTTGCGAATTGGAGGAGATGGGGTGATTGTGTACTGTATAATACACAAGTGATGTTTTGGAGAGTATTGTCAATTTAAAATAGTTTAGAAATAAAAAAAAATTAACAAGAAATGACTGAAAAGTGTTTTGAGCGAGTTGAGTTGCACGAGGGTTCAGTTAAGGGGGTACAGTTACACGGGGGTTTAGTTAAATGGGGGTTGAGTTGCACGAGGGTTCAGTAGCACGATGGTTCAGTAGCACGGGGGGTTCAGTTGTACGGGGTCTCGGTTATACAGGGGTTCAGTTACATGGGGGGTTCAGTTGCACGGGGGTTTAATTAAATGGGGCTTGAGTTGCACGGGAGTTGAGTTGCACGAGGGTTCAGTTGCACGGGGGTTCAGTTATACGCGGATTCAGTTACACGGGGATTAGTTAAATGCGGTTGAGTTGCATAGTCTCGTTGGAAAAAATTGGAGTTCATACTTAAACAGTTCTATTAAGAGCTATTGCTATGGTAATGATTCATTTTTGAATCGAAACTATGCTTTTCTGACTGAAGATACACATTTGAATCAGAAAATGTGAAAATGTACACAATTGAAACAGAGAAGTGTGTTTTGACGATATTTTCTATAATTTCGTCTGAAAAATAGGAGTTCACGCTTAAAAAGTTCTATTAAGAGCTATTTTTATGGAAATGCTTTTACAATCGGAAATGTTTGATTAACATTTGCAAAAAAGGGGTAATGGGATTTGCGAATTGGAGGAGATGGGGTGATTGTGTACTGTATAATACACAAGTGATGTTTTGGAGAGTATTGTCAATTTAAAATAGTTTAGAAAAAAAAAAAAATAACAAGAAATGGCTGAAAAGTGTTTTGAGGGAGATGGGTTGCATGGAGGGTTGAGTTGCACGAGGGTTCAGTTAAAGGGGGTACAGTTACACGGGGGTTTAGTTAAATGGGGTCGAGTTGCACGAGGGTTTAGTAGTACGAGGGTTCAGTAGCACGGGGTTGAGTCTTTCGTTGGTGTGTGTTGTCTGAAACCAATGATTTGGGATGGGTGGGTTGCTATTTTTGACTTTTCTGAGCTGGATTTCTTAGCCTTTCATAGGTGTGTGTTGTCTGAAACCTATGACTTGGGATGGTTAATTTGCTATTTTTGACTTTTCTGAGCTAGGTTTCTTAGCCTTTCATAGGTGTGTGCTGTCAGAAAATTATGATTTGGGATTTGTAGTTTGCTTTTTAGACTTTTCAGAGCTAGGATTCTTAGTCCCTCATAGGTGTTTGTTGTCTGAAAACTATAGTTTGGGATGAATAGTTTGCTATTTCAGGCTTTTCTGAGCTAAGGTTTCTTAGTATTTCATAGGTGTGTGTTGTCTGAAACTTATGATTTGAGGTATGTAATTTACTATTTCCGACTTTTCATAACCAGATTTCTTAGTCTTTCGTAGGTGTGTGGTGTCTGAAACCTATGATTTGGGATGTGTGGGTTGCTATTTTTTGACTTTTGAGCTGGATTTCTTAGCCTTTCGTAGGTGTGTGTTGACTGAAACCTATGATTTGGGAATGAGTGGTTTGCTATTTTTGACTTTTCTGAGCTAGATTTCTTAGCATTTCATAGGTGTGTGCTTTCAGAAAATTATGATTTTGGAGGTGTAGTTTGCTTTTTGGACTTTTCAGAGCTAGGATTCTTAGTCCCTCATAGGTGTTTGTTGTCTGAAACTTCTAGTTTGGGATGAGTAGTTGGCTATTTCAGGCTTTTCTGAGCTAAGGTTTCTTAGTATTTCGTAGGTGAATGTTGTCTGAAACTTATGATTTGGGATATGTAAATTACTATTTCGGGCTTTTCTGAGTTGGATTTCTTAGTCTTTCATAGGTATGTGTTGTCTGAAACCTATGATTTGGGATGGGTGGTTTGCTATTTTTGACTTTTCTGAGCTGGATTTCTTACCCTTTCATAGGTGTGTTGTCAGAAAATTACGATTTGGGATGTATAGTTTGATAGTTGGACTTTTCAGAGCTAGGATTCTTAGTCTCTCATAGACATTTGTTGTCTGAAACCTATAGTTTGGGATGAATAGTGTCTGAAACTTATGATTTGGGATGGTTAATTTGCTATTTCCGACTTTTATTAGCTAGGTTTCTTAGCCTTTCATAGGTGTGTGTTGTCAGAAAATTATGATTTGGGATGTGTAGTTTGCTATTTGGACTTTTCAGAGCTAGGATTCTTAGTCCATCATAGGTGTTTGTTGTCTGAAACCTATAGTTTGGGATGAGTAGTTTGCTATTTCAGGCTTTTATGAGCTAGGTTTCTTAGCCTTTCGTAGGTGTGTGTTGACTGAAACTTATGATTTGGGATATTTAAATTACTATTTCGGGCTTTTCTGGGCTAGATTTCTTAGTCTTTCGTTGATGTGTGTTGTCTGAAACCTATGATTTGGGATGTGTGGGTTGCTATTTTTGACTTTTCTGAGCTGGATTTCTTAGCCGTTCATAGGTGAGTGTTGTCTGAAACTTATGATTTAGGATGGTTAATTTGCTATTTCCGGCTTTTATTAGCTAGGTTTCTTACCCTTTCATTGGTGTTTGTTGTCAGAAAATTATGATTTGGGATGTGTAGTTTGCTATTTGGACTTTTCAGAGCTAGGATTCTTAGTCCATCATAGGTGTTTGTGGTCTGAAACCTATAGTTTGGGATGAATAGTTTGCTATTTCAGGCTTTTCTGATCTAAGGTTTCTTAGCCTTTCGTAGGTGTGTGTTGACTGAAACTTATGATTTGGGATATGTAAATTACTATTTCGGGCTTTTCTAAGCTAGATTTCTTAGTCTTTCGTTGGTGTGTGTTGTCTGAAACCTATGATTTGGGATGTGGGGGTTGCTATTTTTTGACTTTTCTGAGCTGGATTTCTTAGCCTTTCATAGGTGTGTGTTGTCTGAAACCTATGATTTGGGATGAGTGGTTTGCTATTTTTGACTTTTCTGAGCTAGGTTTCTTAGCCTTTCATAGGTGTGTGTTGTCAGAAAATTATGATTTGGGATGTGTAGTTTGCTTTTTGGACTTTTCAGAGCTATGATTCTTAGTCTCTCATAGGCGTTTGTTGTCTGAAACCTATAGTTTGGGATGAATAGTTTGGTATTTCAGGCTTGTCTGAGCTAAGGTTTCCTAGTATTTCGTAGGTGAATGTTGTCTGAAACTTATGATTTGGGATATGTAAATTACTATTTCAGGCTTTTCTAAGATAGATTTCTTAGTCTTTCGTAGGTATGTGTTGTCTGAAACTTATGATTTGGGTTGTGTGGGTTGCTATTTTTGACTTTTCTGAGCTGGATTTCTTAGCCTTTTATAGCTGTGTGTGTTGACTGAAACCTATGATTTGGGATGGTTAATTTGCTATTTTTGACTTTTCTGGGCTAGATTTCTTAGCCTTTCATAGGTGTGTGCTTTCAGAAAATTATGATTTGGGAGGTGTAGTTTGCTTTTTGGACTTTTCAGAGCTAGGATTCTTAGTCCATCATAGGTGTTTGTTGTCTGAAACTTCTAGTTTAGGATGAGTAGTTGGTTTATTTTAGGCTTTTCTGAGCTAAGGTTTCTTAGTATTTCGTAGGTGAATGTTGTCTGAAACTTATGATTTGGGACATGTAAATTACTATTTCAGGCTTTTCTAAGCTAGATTTCTTGTCTTTCGTTGGTGTGTGTTGTCTGAAACCTATGATTTGGGATGTGTGGATTGCTATTTTTTGACTTTTCTGAGCTGGATTTCTTAGCCTTTCATAGGTGTGTGTTGACTGAAACCTATGATTTGGGATGAGCGGTTTGCTATTTTTGACTTTTCTGAGCTAGATTTCTTAGCCTTTCATAGGTGTGTGCTGTCAGAAAATTATGATTTGGGATTTGTAGTTTGCTTTTTGGACTTTTCAGAGCTAGGATTCTTAGTCCCTCATAGGTGCTTGTTGTCTGAAACCTACAGTTTGGGATGAGTAGTTGGCTATTTCAGGCTTTTCTGAGCTGAGGTTTCTTAGTATTTCGTAGGTGTGTGTTGTCTGAAACTTATGATTTGAGGTGTGTAATTTGCTATTTCCGACATGATCAATTCTATTTCCCCAAAATAATATAAAAAGTTTCCACTTCAGTTCAGATTTTTCTCAAAGAGATGAAAAAATTTAAAATACTGTTCCAAATTTTTCAAAGAAGATAGAAAAGTTCAAGTTCTCTTCTGAATTTTACCAAAGAATACAATTCAATTCTAATTTCTCCAGAGAAAATAAAAAGCTTCCACTTCAGTTTTAAGTTCACCAAGACATAAAAAATTTAAAGTTTAGTTCAAATTTTTCCGTAGAAGATAGGAAAAGTTATACTATGATTTGTGATTATTTTCCACGAAGATAAAAAGTTTCACTTTAATTCTAAATTTTCTTAAATTCAGTTCCGACTTTTCTCAAAGAGATGAAAAAATTTAAAATACTGTTCCAAATTTTTCATAGAAGATAGAAAAGTTCAAGTTCTCTTTTGAATTTTACCAAAGAACACAATTCAATTCTAATTTCTCTAGAGAAAATAAGAATCTTCCACTTCAGTTTCAAGTTCACCAAGACATAAAAAATATAAAATTCACTTCTAAATTTTTCCATAGAAGATAGGAAAAGTTATACTATGATTATGATTATTTTCAATGAAGATAAAAAGTTTCACTTTCATTCTAAATTTTCTTAAATTCAATTCCGACCTTTCTCAAAGAGATGAAAAAATTTAAAGTTCTGTTCCAAATATTTTCCCGGAAGAAGAAAAGTTCAACTTCGATTCTGAATTTTCTCAATGAAAATGAAATAAGTTATTGATCAAATCTATTTTCCCAAATAATATAAAAATTTCCACTTCAGTTCAGATTTTTTTCTCAAAGAGATGAAGAAATTTAAAGCTCTGTTCGAAATTTTTCATAGAAGATAGGAAAAGTTATACTTTGATCGTGAATATTCAAGTTCTATTCTGAATTTTACCAAAGAACACAATTCAATTCTAATTTCCCCAATAAAAAATTTAAAGTTCAGTTCTAAATTTTTCCGTAGAAGATAGGAAAAGTTATATTATGATTGTGATTATTTTCCATAAAGATAAAAAGTTTCACTTTAATTATAAATTTTCTTAAATTCAGTTCCGACTTTTCTCAAAGAGATGAAAAAATTTAAAGTTCTGTTCCAAATATTTCATAGAAGATAGGAAAAGTTATACTTTGATTGTGAATATTCTTCATGAAGATATGGAGCTCCACTTTAATTCTGGCTCCACTTTAATTCTGAGTTTTCTCGAAGAACTGCAAAATGTACAAGTTCTCTTCTGAATTTTTAGAGAGGAGAAAAAAAAAAGTTAGCTCAATTCTGAAATTTACCAACGAAAATGAAAAAGCTTCCATTTCAGTTCATAATTTCTCAAAGACATAAAAATTTAAAGTTCAATTCTAAATTTTTCCATAGAAGATAGGAATGGCTATACTATGATTGTGATTATTTACAATGAAGATAAAAAGTTTCACTCTATTTCTAATTTTTCTTAAATTCAGTTCATTCATCTAACCACCAAAATCAACAGGTTAGGTTAGGTATAAATAAATATTAATAAATAATTAGAAACATTTCTCCAAGTTTAAGTTAGGCTAGGTTAGGTTAACTTATCATGAGCGCTCATGATAAGCTAACCTAACCTAACTTAAACATGGTAAAAAGATTAAATCAGGTTATGTTAGGCTAGATTAAGTTAGGTCAGGTTAAGTTAGGTTAGGTTAGGTTAGCCTACGTACGCGCGCGTACGTAGGCTAACCTAACCTAACCTAACTTAACCTGACCTAACTTAATCTAGCCTAACCTAACCTAATTTAATCTTTTTACCATGTTTAAGTTAGGTTAGGTTAGCTTATCATGAGCGCTCATGATAAGTTAACCTAACCTAGCCTAACTTAAACTTGGAGAAATGTTTCTAATTATTTATTAATATTTATTTATACCTAACCTAACCTATTGTTTTTGGTGGTTAGATGAATGAACTGATTTAAGAAAAATTAGAAATAGAGTGAAACTTTTTATCTTCATTGTAAATAATCACAATCATAGTATAGCCATTCCTATCTTCTATGGAAAAATTTAGAATTGAAACTTAAATTTTTATGTCTTTGAGAAACTATGAACTGAAATGGAAGCTTTTTCATTTTCGTTGGTAAATTTCAGAATTGAGCTAACTTTTTTTTTCTCCTCTCTAAGAAAATTCAGAAGAGAACTTGTACATTTTGTAGTTCTTCGAGAAAACTCAGAATTAAAGTGGAGCCAGAATTAAAGTGGAGCTCCATATCTTCATGAAGAATATTCACAATCAAAGTATAACTTTTCCTATCTTCTATGAAATATTTGGAACAGAACTTTAAATTTTTTCATCTCTTTGAGAAAAGTCGGAACTGAATTTAAGAAAATTTATAATTAAAGTGAAACTTTTTATCTTCATGGAAAATAGTCACAATCATAATATAACTTTTCCTATCTTCTACGGAAAAATTTAGAACTGAACTTTAAATTTTTTATTGGGGAAATTAGAATTGAATTGTGTTCTTTGGTAAAATTCAGAATAGAACTTGAATATTCACGATCAAAGTATAACTTTTCCTATCTTCTATGAAAAATTTCGAACGGAACTTTAAATTTCTTCATCTCTTTGAGAAAAAAATCTGAACTGAAGTGGAAATTTTTATACGGTATTATTTTGGGAAAATAGATTTGATCAATAACTTATTTCATTTTCATTGAGAAAATTCAGAATCGAAGTTGAACTTTTCTTCTTCTGGGAAAATATTTGGAACAGAACTTTAAATTTTTTCATTTCTTTGAGAAAGGTCGGAATTGAATTTAAGAAAATTTAGAATTAAAGTGAAACTTTTTATCTTCATGGAAAATAATCACAATCATAGTATAACTTTTCCTATCTTCTATGGAAAAATTTAGAAGTGAATTTTATATTTTTTATGTCTTGGTGAACTTGAAACTGAAGTGGAAGATTCTTATTTTCTCTAGAGAAATTAGAATTGAATTGTGTTCTTTGGTAAAATTCAAAAGAGAACTTGAACTTTTTTCTATCTTCTATGAAAAATTTGGAACAGTATTTAAAATTTTTTCATCTCTTTGAGAAAAGTTGGAACTGAATTTAAGAAAATTTAGAATTAAAGTGAAACTTTTTATCTTCGTGGAAAATAATCACAAATCATAGTATAACTTTTCCTATCTTCTACGGAAAAATTTGAAATAAACTTTAAATTTTTTATGTCTTGGTGAACTTAAAACTGAAGTGGAAGCTTTTTATTTTCTCTGGAGAAATTAGAGTTGAATTGTGTTCTTTGGTAAAATTCAGAAGAGAACTTGAACTTTTCTATCTTCTTTGAAAAATTTGGAACAGTATTCTAAATTTTTTCATCTCTTTGAGAAAAATCTGAACTGAAGTGGAAACTTTTTATATTATTTTGGGGAAATAGAATTGATCATGTCGGAAATAGCAAATTACACACCTCAAATCATAAGTTTCAGACAACACACACCTACGAACTACTAAGAAACCTTAGCTCAGAAAAGCCTGAAATAGCCAACTACTCATCCCAAACTGTAGGTTTCAGACAACAAGCACCTATGAGGGACTAAGAATCCTAGCTCTGAAAAGTCCAAAAAGCAAACTAAAAATCCCAAATCATAATTTTCTGACAGCACACACCTATAAAAGGCTAAGAAATCTAGCTCAGAAAAGTCAAAAAAAATAGCAAACCAATCATCCCAAATCATAGGTTTCAGTCAACACACACCTATGAAAGGCTAAGAAATCCAGCTCAGAAAAGTCAAAAAATAGCAATCCACACATCCCAAATCATAGGTTTCAGACAACACACACCAACGAAAGACAAGAAATCTAGCATAGAAAAGCCTGAAATAGTAATTTACATATCCCAAATCATAAGTTTCAGACAACATTCACCTACGAAATACTAAGAAACCTTAGCTCAGAAAAGCCTGAAATAGCCAACTACTCATCCCAAACTGTAGGTTTCAGACAACAAGCACCTATGATGGACTAAGAATCCTAGCTCTGAAAAGTCCAAAAAGCAAACTACACCTCCCAAATCATAATTTTCTGAAAGCACACACCTATGAAAGGCTAAGAAATCTAGCTCAGAAAAGTCAAAAATAGCAAATTAACCATCCCAAATCCTAGGTTTCAGTCAACACACACACCTATGAAAGGCTAAGAAATCCAGCTCAGAAAAGTCAAAAATAGCAACCCACACAACCCAAATCATAAGTTTCAGACAACACATACCTACGAAAGACTAAGAAATCTAGCTTAGAAAAGCCTGAAATAGTAATTTACATATCCCAAATCATAAGTTTCAGACAATATTCACCTACGAAATACTAGGAAACCTTAGCTCAGAAAAGCCTGAAATAGCAAACTATTCATCCCAAACTATAGGTTTCAGACAACAAACGCCTATGAGAGACTAAGAATCATAGCTCTGAAAAGTCCAAAAAGCAAACTACACATCCCAAATCATAATTTTCTGACAATACACACCTATGAAAGGCTAAGAAACCTAGCTCAGAAAAGTCAAAAATAGCAAACCACTCATCCCAAATCATAGGTTTCAGACAACACACACCTATGAAAGGCTAAGAAATCCAGCTCAGAAAAGTCAAAAAATAGCAACCCACACATCCCAAATCATAGGTTTCAGACAACACACACCAACGAAAGACTAAGAAATCTAGCTTAGAAAAGCCCGAAATAGTAATTTACATATCCCAAATCATAAGTTTCAGTCAACACACACCTACGAAAGGCTAAGAAACCTTAGCTCAGAAAAGCCTGAAATAGCAAACTATTCATCCCAAACTATAGGTTTCAGACCACAAACACCTATGATGGACTAAGAATCCTAGCTCTGAAAAGTCCAAATAGCAAACTACACATCCCAAATCATAATTTTCTGACAACACACACCTATGAAAGGCTAAGAAACCTAGCTAATAAAAGCCGGAAATAGCAAATTAACCATCCCAAATCATAAGTTTCAGACAACACTCACCTATTAACGGCTAAGAAATCCAGCTCAGAAAAGTCAAAAATAGCAACCCACACATCCCAAATCATAGGTTTCAGACAACACACATCAACGAAAGACTAAGAAATCTAGCTCAGAAAAGCCCGAAATAGTAATTTAAATATCCCAAATCATAAGTTTCAGTCAACACACACCTACGAAAGGCTAAGAAACCTAGCTCATAAAAGCCTGAAATAGCAAACTACTCATCCCAAACTATAGGTTTCAGACAACAAACACCTATGATGGACTAAGAATCCTAGCCCTGAAAAGTCCAAATAGCAAACTACACATCCCAAATCATAATTTTCTGACAACACACACCTATGAAAGGCTAAGAAACCTTGCTAATAAAAGTCGGAAATAGCAAATTAACCATCCCAAATCATAAGTTTCAGACACTATCCATCCCAAACTATAGGTTTCAGACAACAAACGTCTATGAGAGACTAAGAATCCTAGCTCTGAAAAGTCCAACTATCAAACTATACATCCCAAATCGTAATTTTCTGACAACACACACCTATGAAAGGGTAAGAAATCCAGCTCAGAAAAGTCAAAAATAGCAAACCACCCATCCCAAATCATAGGTTTCAGACAACACATACCTATGAAAGACTAAGAAATCCAACTCAGAAAAGCCCGAAATAGTAATTTACATATCCCAAATCATAAGTTTCAGACAACATTCACTTACGAATTACTAAGAAACCTTAGCTCAGAAAAGCCTGAAATAGCCAACTACTCATCCCAAACTAGAAGTTTCAGACAACAAACACCTATGAGGAACTAAGAATCCTAGCTCTGAAAAGTCCAAAAAGCAAACTACACCTCCCAAATCATAATTTTCTGAAAGCACACACCTATGAAATGCTAAGAAATCTAGCTCAGAAAAGACAAAAATAGCAAACCACTCATTCCCAAATCATAGGTTTCAGTCAACACACACCTACGAAAGGCTAAGAAATCCAGCTCAGAAAAGTCAAAAAATAGCAACCCACACATCCCAAATCATAGGTTTCAGACACCACACACCTACGAAAGACTAAGAAATCTGGTTATGAAAAGTCGGAAATAGCAAATTACATACCTCAAATCATAAGTTTCAGACAACACACACCTATGAAATACTAAGAAACCTTAGCTCAGAAAAGCCTGAAATAGCAAACTATTCATCCCAAACTATAGGTTTCAGACAACAAACACCTATGAGGGACTAAGAATCCTAGCTCTGAAAAGTCTAAAAAGCAAACCACAAATCCCAAATCATAATTTTCTGACAGCACACACCTATGAAAGGCTAAGAAACCTAGCTCAGAAAAGTCAAAAATAGCAAATTAACCATCCCAAATCATAGGTTTCAGACAACACACACCTATGAAAGGCTAAGAAATCCAGCTCAGAAAAGTCAAAAATAGCAACCCACCCATCCCAAATCATTGGTTTCAGACAACACACACCAACGAAAGACTCAACCCCCGTGCTAATGAACCCTCGTACTACTAAACCCTCGTGCAACTCCACCCCATTTAACTGAACCCCCGTGTAACTGTACCCCCTTTAACTGAACCCTCGTGCAACTCAACCCTCCATGCAACCCATCTCCCTCAAAACACTTTTCAGCCATTTCTTGTTAATTTTTTTTATTTCTCTAAACTATTTTAAATTGACAATACTCTCCAAAACATCACTTGTGTATTATACAGTACACAATCACCCCATCTCCTCCAATTCGCAAATCCCATTACCCCTTTTTTGCAAATGTTAATCAAACATTTCCGATTGTAAAAGCATTTCCATAAAAATAGCTCTTAATAGAACTTTTTAAGCGTGATCTCCTATTTTTCAGACGAAATTATAGAAAATATCGTCAAAACACACTTCTCTGTTTCAATTGTGTACATTTTCACATTTTCTGATTCAAATGTGTATCTTCAGTCAGAAAAGCATAGTTTCGATTCAAAAATGAATCATTACCATAGCAATAGCTCTTAATAGAACTGTTTAAGTATGAACTCCAATTTTTTCCAACGAGACTATGCAACTCAACCGCATTTAACTAATCCCCGTGTAACTGAATCCGCATGTAACTGAACCCCCGTGCAACTGAACCCTCGTGCAACTCAACTCCCGTGCAACTCAAGCCCCATTTAACTAAACCCCCGTACAACTGAACCCCCCATGTAACTGAACCCCTGTATAACCGAGACCCCGTACAACTGAACCCCCCCGTGCTACTGAACCATCGTGCTACTGAACCCTCGTGCAACTCGACCCCCATTTAACTAAACCCCCGTTTAACTGTACCCCTTTAACTGAACCCTCGTGCAACTCAACTCCCTCAAAACACTTTTCAGTCATTTCTTGTTAATTTTTTTATTTCTAAACTATTTTTAATTGACAATACTCTCCAAAAGATCACTTGTGTATTATACAGTACACAATCACCCCATCTCCTCCAATTCGCAAATCCCATTACCCCTTTTTGCAAATGTTAATCGAACATTTCCGATTGTAAAAGCATTTCCATAAAAATAGCTCTTAATAGAACTTTTTAAGCGTGAACTCCTATTTTCAGACGAAAATATAGAAAATATCGTCAAAACACACTTCTCTGTTTCAATTGTATACATTTTCACATTTTCTGATTCAAATGTGTATCTTCAGTCGGAAAAGCATAGTTTTGATTCAAAAATGAGCCATTACCATAGCAATAGCTCTTAATAGAACTGTTTAAGTATGAACTCCAATTTTTTCCAACGAGACTATGCAGCTCAACCGCATTTAACTAATCCCCGTGTAGCTGAATCCGCATGTAACTGAACGCCCCGTGCAACTGAACCCTCGTGCAACTCAACCCCCGTGCAACTCAAGCCCCATTTAACTAAACCCCCGTGCAACTGAACCCCCCCCCATGTAACTGAACCCCTGTATAACCGAAACCCCGTACAACTGAACCTCCGTGCTACTGAACCATCGTGCAACTCGACCCCATTTAACTAATCCCCGTGTAACTGAATCCGCATGTAACTGAACCCTCGTGCAACTCAACCCTCGTGCAACTCAACTCCCTCAAAACACTTTTCAGCCATTTCTTGTTAATTTTTCTTTATTTCTAAACTATTTAAAATTGACAACACTGTGCAAACCATCACTTGTGTATTATACAGTACACAATCATCCCATCTCATCCAAAACACTTTTCAGTCATTTCATGTTAAAAATTATCCAATCACTAATTAGAATCATTCACTCTCCTATTATTCAAAACATTTATTAATATCGTTCATAGTGTCCAATTTGCGAATTCCTTATCCCTTTTTGCAAAAATGTCAAATACTCACTCTCTTTGAAAAACTAAACCAGACTATACCCATCAAACCAGATTATACCCACCAAACCAGACTGTACCCACCAAACCAGATTATACCCACCAAACCAGACTGTACCCACCAAACCAGATTAAACCCACCAAACCAGATTATACCCACCAGAAACCTGTCTGGCACAGGGGCCTTGGCAAAGTATAACTTAGATTACTACTAATACATTTTGAATATGTTCACTTTTTTATCATTAATGAATAAAAAATAATTAAAACTTTAAGGAATAAATGTCAGTACATGCATATTAAACGGAAAATCCAGGGTCATTTTTGTTTTTTTGTTTTTTTTTAGTAAAGTGCAAATTATGTTCGGGTTTTGATTAATTTTATCCCCCCCCAAAAAAAAATCCTTGAAAACTTCACCTAATCAGTTCTCGAGATACACTCTTTTGACAATGTACATGCACATAGCGTCTTTTGATTTAGTTCCTAATTTCCCCTCAATATTGCAAATGGAGTAGTGCCGCAGCAGTAGTAGTAGTGTTGGAAGTAATAGTGGTAGTAGTTGTAGTAGTAGCGGTCGCATACAAATATTATGTACCCGGGAATAACTTAAAACCCTTTCTCCTGGGATCTGGGGGGTTGTCTCCACCCTAAAGGCATGGTTACATGCTCTTTGGACTATTGTAAACAAACTGACTATCTCGTAATCTTGATCGGATGCATTTGGGTTAAAGAGGGTGCCAGGGAGGGGGGAGGCTAGTTGCCCTCCATCAATTTTGACTCTCAAAAGGTAACTAGAACTTTAAATTTCCAATCAAATGAGCCTCCTCAAAAGTTCACACAACCAACCCTTCCATAAAAACCTTATATGCCCCTGGGGCATAACTTAAAACCCTTGACCCAAGACTGTGGGGGTTGTGTCAACCCCAAAGGCATTGTTATATGACTTTGAACTGTTTTGGAATAAATTCCTATCGCAAAATTTCTATCGGATGCATTTAAGGAAAATAGGCCGATAGGGCGGGGGGGGGGGGGGGGGGGGGGGTACGGGCTAGTTACACTCCGATCACTTTCATTTCTTAAAAATGTACTAGAGCCCATGATTTCCATTCCAATGATTATCCCCAAAGTTTATATGACCACTCTTTCCATAAGAACCTTATATGCCCCGGGGCATAACTTACAAATCTTGCCCTCGGGGCTCTGAGGGGCTTGTGATCTTCAAAGACATTGTCACTGGACCATTCAACCTTTTTGAACAAAATAGCTATCTCAAATTTTGATTGGATATTTCTGGGGAAATAGTGGAGCTGGGGAAGGGGGCTGATTGCCCTCCAATCATTTTTGACTATTAAAAAGGGCACTAGAACTTACAATTACTAATCGAATGAGCCCATTCCGAAGTTTCTATCACAACTACTTCTATATGAAATGCCCTAGTCTAAAGCAAACCAACACAAATATAATAATAAATAATACATTGTGCCCACATCGCCCTTTACTTAGGCAGCTCTATTGCATATAAGCATTGTTATGCGGAAATTAAATTTTTTATTGAAAGAGTCGATTTTGAGAAGTTGGTGCCCTCCTTGCATTTATGGTATTGCTGGGCATACTATGAAAAATGAACAGAAATTCAGTAAAAAAAAACGTGGTGCTTGTTAAGAATCCGGTAAGTACACGAGAAGTGAAGCTTCGTTATTGCTAATAAAATAAAACAAAATAGGATGAAAATATAATGGTTTATGAACAAAATTAGGCTATATATTTGCACGTTAGGGGGTGGGGGTAAATCACAGTATATAGTAAATACATAACCTAACCTAACCCAACAAAGGTACCTTTTATTCCCCCTAAACCCCAAAAAACTAAAGTTTAAATATAGTTGCTGGAATAAGAAACCCTTTGTTTATACAGCATCTCATATAAGTATCGGGCAATGCCTATCTGTTCTCGCAATACAATTCTCGCGTATTTACCGGATTCTTAACAAGTACCAAAATCGTTTTCTCAAGTGAAAGTAAAGAACGACGATAACACTTCAAACAAGGTGAAATTACACCGTGTATGAGGAGGGCTTCTCAACCCTTTAAGCTTAAAGAGCTAATTGGGACAAAAACTCGAATTTTAGTGATAAGAGCTGGGAGGCTGGTAAGGGGGCAACGTAATGATGTACTAATAGTTTCTGTTCGTTTTAAGTTTTAACATCCCTCTTTACTTTTTTTAGAAAAAAAAAACATTTTTCGTATTTAATAACACTATAGAGTCGCATAGATACTACTTAAATTTCAGCTACCAGGAGCATGTCAAGCAAAAGACAATGCTCCAAAATGTGTCTAAAGGGTTTTTATCAGTCTTGTTTATCGTCAACGTGGTTCTCCAATTACATCAGTCTAACCGTGTTGAACTTGGGGTCATTAAGTAGAACACCTTCGATATAAGCCTAATTTTAACAAAGATGAAATCAAGACAGAACATTTCAGGCCTTAAGACTCAGGTCTTTCCAAAAAGTACAAACACCTTTACAATTTCAGAATTATTTACATATGGTTCCCTTTATTTTATATTTTTTTTAAATCCCATCCCATCTAAATAGATTTCAGGGGGGGGTGCAAGCCTGATATAAAAGTTAGCAAATTTTGGCATTATTAGTATTATGAGCACCTTTTTGTTCAGACATATGCCAGAATATAAATCGCTATTTTGTTTTGGAAGCGAAATTGGAATGTCGGTATTTTTTATTTTCTCTCAGCGCCATTGAAGACAACCAAATGTCAATTTGAACATCATTAGGTTTTTTCCCCTCTTTTTCCGTCAGAATTATTTTTCCATGTCCAAAATCCATCAAGCAAAATGAGTTTTTCTTCAATAACCCTTTGGAAATTGAAACAGGTGGAGAGTTTGCCAAAAATCTGCTACCCTTTGTTTTGGGCTTGACTTTAATGACGGCATATGTCTCGACGCACCTCGTTAACGTATGCGGGTGGAATTGAGAAATGTTGAAAGATGCCGAAAAAGACGTCTCAATAAATCAAATTCCAAGAAACAGCCAAAGTGAAAAGAGAAGTATGTACTTAGCTGATGAGTAGAGTACTATAAAAGAGTCAACATGATGATATTTCGAATGTCTGAACCTTCATCAGTTGGGGCATTGCTAAAGTAACAACATTATTAAACGATATAAATCAAAATACATCGTTTTGGGACGAAGATGACGTTTGCAATTCTTGACATGTTCTGGAGTTACGACAATTTTAAATGGATTTCAATTCATTATTTTTTGAAACAATTTTTCCTAAATAAGTTTAAAAAAAAATACAAAGAAGGCTAAAATCGATACTAACACCCTGAACAAACAACAATAAAGTCATGCAATGAATTAAAATCAAGATGAAAAGAATCTATTATAAAAGGAAAAAATAAAACGACCAAAACTAACAGAAATTAAGATGGGTAATCAAGTCAAAACAAAAACAAAAAGACACTTCGAGAGGTGGAATATCCCCATCAAATCCCATAAAGGACAAAGCGTTAATTGTACTTCACAAAAAAAACAAAATACAATGTTCAACACTTTATACCTTTTTCAATTATAACACTGGAAAAATATAAGCAACTCAAATTTCTAGAGTATTCCTCTTATATGGCACACTATTTGGAAAGATGAATTTAGTTTCGTTGGCGTAATATGCATTCAAATTTTTTCAGTCTTTTTTTAGTCCAATACTTTTGACTATAAAGAAAAGTAAATTGGATTGCCTTAAAAATAATCAGTTGAAAGTTCAAAAGTTTTATTAATTAATTTTCCGAAATTTACGAAGAAGTGGAATCAAGAGGGGATATAGTGCACAATACAGTGCCTTTTAGAATGTTAAAATAAAACTAAGAATCACAAATGCATGAATTTTTTTGTCTCGTGAGTTTGATTTTTTTTTTTTTTTTTGCAAAACACTGTTTAAAATATATATAGTTTTCAGTAAAGCACAAATGACACTCTGATTATCGGGATGGTTTTTGTTTGTTTTAAGTTTGACTTGATTATTCATTCCATTTTCTGTGGGGTTATTTGGCAATTTTCTTGGTTTGGATTAAATTTCCCCCGGAGGTCATTTGAAGGAAAACAGCACTGGTTATTTACCCTTCACTCCTTTGCTGACAAAAGGAACAAAGTAGATTAGCGAAAAACACGGGCGGGGCCACAGCCATTTCTTGGGAACAAGAGAGTTTGACACCTTGAATCACAATGAGACATGTAATTTTTGCTATAGAAAAATTGATTTTTCTGTCATATACCTTATATCTACTTTATATCTATTTCGTGATGTATTTTTTTAAGCTAGTTATATTATTGCTTAAGTGCATGTTAGAAAGGGAGTCAAACAGCCCTGCCTCTTTACTCGTTGTTCCTATGTCGAATCTTAAGCCATTGAAAAGAACGCAACACCTGATGGGTTCTTTAGTATGAAATCTTAAGCCAGTAAAAAGGTTAGAAGCTGTTTTAGTCGCAATGTTTTTACAGTTAAGCTCTTTGTTTTCCTGTTGTTTTATTATAATAGTTTTTAATTTAATAAGTTTTTACGGTT